>LOEQ01003680.1:230636-251914 GCA_001685075.1 Bramus lutescens | reverse complement strand
TACACACACACACACACACACATAATTAAACAAAGAGAAGATAATACAAATTGATGCATATTTTCTCCTAGTACCCCAAGAATAGTGGTCCAGGCCCAAAATACACCTTCACTAGTTTTGTAACCACTCTCTCCAAATGCTGTGTCAAGCTGCTCAACTTCAAAGTTGAGTCTTCCACCTACTAGCTTAGACTATTGGGACATGATATCGACCAGTTTCCTTCTATCAAAACAGACATACTAGCCCCATAGATTTGCTGTGAGGATGAAATGAGCTATTATACAGATATTGCTAAGAACAGCTACACACAAGTAATCAAAAAACACTAGCCATGACTATATTATTTTTTTTTCTGCTGAAAACTTATACCTAGGGGAAAAAAGTGTGGTTGAAACACATTGCACATCTTAAAACCTTTCACTGATCAGCTACTAAATTTTTCCTCCTTCAGCCATGATGGCATTCAGAGATTAGTTGGTGTCACAGATCAACTTCTTATGTGATCCCCTGTTTGCTATTGATTCTGAATCCAACTACGTTCCTTCAGTGCCTAAAGTGCCATTAGAGAATAGAGGCTCTAAACAAGCTGCAGGCTATGTCTTATGTTCTCCTTCGGCCTGTTTCTATTCAGAAGAAAACTCGTATTCATCATAATTTGTAGCTATATTTTTATTCACACAATTATTTTATCAATACACAGTTGTTGAGGGACAATGGTCTTTTATTCTGTCACTTGTATTATTTTTAATAAAATGCTGATTGGCCAGTAGCCAGGCAGGAAGTATAGGTGGGGCAACAGCAACCAGGATGGAAGTAGAGGGGTGGCAATGAGAATTCTGGGAAGAGGAAAGACTCAGTCTGCAGTTGTCACCCAGGCACAGAGGATGCAAAATGTGACTGCCTCACCAAAAAAGGTACCAAGCCACATGGATAACACAGTCAAGAATAATGGGTTAATGTAAGATGTAAGAATTAATTAATAAGAAGCCTGAGCNTAAAATGCTGATTGGCCAGTAGCCAGGCAGGAAGTATAGGTGGGGCAACAGCAACCAGGATGGAAGTAGAGGGGTGGCAATGAGAATTCTGGGAAGAGGAAAGACTCAGTCTGCAGTTGTCACCCAGGCACAGAGGATGCAAAATGTGACTGCCTCACCAAAAAAGGTACCAAGCCACATGGATAACACAGTCAAGAATAATGGGTTAATGTAAGATGTAAGAATTAATTAATAAGAAGCCTGAGCTACTAGGCCAACCAGTTTATGATTAATGTAGAGTTCTGTGTGTTTATTTGGGACTAAACAGCTGTGGAACCTGGTGGGATAGAAGTATCAGTCAACACACAGTTCACTTAACTGACTCAACAATAAAAGGGGTCATGATGGCTTTTCTTCCAGCCCATCTTTAAAACCTAACATAAAACCTTGCATGTGTTTTCCAGGGGGAAAAATGTTGGGTTGGGGAAATACTTCAGTGGGTAAACTGCATACAAGCCTGATGACCTGAGTTCAAATGCCCAGATCTCTCATAAAAGCCAGCTACTCTGTGTCTTCAGTCTCAATGCTCTTATAGTAAGCTGAAGAATGGAGACAAGAGAACCTCCAATGCTCACAGGCTGACATATGCAGCATCAAACAACAAAGAAAAGAGATGCAGCCTCAAACTAGGTGGAATATGAGGACCATCAGCTAGGCTATACCTGAACCTTCACAAGTGTGATATGGCATCTGCATGTGTAAAAATCTGAACACACACATACATCGCACACATTCTGATACATACACAATTTTTAAAATATTTGTTAAAAGAATGATCTCTTGGGGGCTGGAGAGATGGCTCAGAGGTTAAGAGCATTGCCTGCTCTTCCAAAGGTCCTGAGTTCAATTCCCAGCAACCACATGGTGGCTTACAACTATCAGTAATGGGGTCTGGTGCCCTCTTCTGGCCTGCAAGCATACACATAGACAGAATATTGTATACATAATAAATAAATATTAAAAAAAAGACCTGGTTCAATTCCCAGCACTCACACAGTGGCTCACAACTTGTCTATAACTCTGCAGGCACACAGTAAATAAGTGGTACACAGACATATATGCAAACAAAACACCCATATACATAAAAAATGATCTCTTGTTTAAAAGTGCTCTAAGATCATGTCAAATCTTTCCCTAAAGTAAACAACCAGTTCCAGGACAGACAAGGACTTATATGATAACCTGTTATATCTCCTTTTATAAAAAGTCCTTAGAGTACGAGAGTAGAACAACTAAATGTGCCTGAGACTCACAAGTTTAACCTCACCCTCACCTGTGTGCAGTGCCTCTCAGAAGCTAAAGAACACAGCATCAGCTCATCTGCCGAGCCATCCGTTCCTTCACGGTATTTGAACTCCATCTCCTATGCACCAAACATTTTTCTAGATGCTCATACTCTATCCCTATATTGTTTGTATTCTAAAACAAAAGGAAGATACTATTAAAAATTATACCCTGAGGGCAGAAAGTGCTGAGACCCAGGGCATCACTGAGATTTGCTGTTTGACAGGCCTCTTTGTTAAGAGTGACATTTGACTAGGTAAAATAGCATATGTGTGAAGCAAATGTTCAGCAATGTGAAGGGCCTGCATAGCAAAATGGTTAGTCTATTTGCTCTCTATCAGTATTTATTAATTGAGATGGACACTATCAAGAAATAAAGCTTGATCATAAAACCTATCAGAGAATCCTTTCCCATTCCAATGTGGTAATACTCCTCATTGTCCTGATGCTTCTAACAGACAAGTATCTCAAAGATATCTCCTCCAAGATGTTTTTCCCATCATTTCCAGTTTTTCCCTCCATCAAACTGCCATGGCAATATAATCTCCTCTTCGAGAACCTCACCTACCAAAGCCAGGTGTGGTGATGCATGTCATGTAATCAATCACTCAGGAGGCTGAGATAAGTTAGGAAATTAGCAGCTAGCGTTGACTACTACATAACGAGACCTTGTGAGGCAGATTTTCCTTAGCTAGCCAAATCCCAAACTAAGCTATTTGTTCTGTCAGGGTGACAACTGCGTACCAACTTTTGTATCACCAGCACCTTGTAGAACGTGTGGTGCCTAGCAGGCATTCAATAAATGATTGTAGAGAAAGGCATGATCCCACAAGCTAAACAACAACAAAATTTGACAATCTTAGCGTAAGTCTTTTATAAACAACAGACACTAGAAGGCGCCCACAGAGCTACGTCAAGGAAGTTAAAGGGCCAGAAAACTTGCGAATAGAGAAGCTGCTCAAGGATGCTTTCAAAAATATGCCGAGACGTGTTAACGTAAATAAATGTAGACGCAACACTGACCAGAATCGTCCTTTTGGTCTCCCTAACCCTATGATACCAGACATCCGCCCCTCCCTCCCCTCTCTAAATCAGGAAGCTCTCAATTGGGGTGTCCAGGTATGGTGGAAAAGTTCTCACCTTCCCATTCGTGGGCGGCTCCTGGATGTAGATGTTACTCATCTTGGTCAGTGCTCAGGACTCCGCTCCTTAGTGTGGTCGCGAGCGGATGGCGGTGTCCGCTTGTTAGTAGACAATTCTTTAACGTGGGTACTTGAGGAAAACTTCACTCTGCCAGAGTCGGCAAAGACAGCCGTACTAAACACTAGTTAGTTCCCAAACTAGTCCCGCATGGGCGCCGCCATGTTGCTCCCGGACTCGAACACCGCTAACTCCGGAGGGGGAATCTTCGTGTCCTTCGGGTAACTAGAAAAGATTATAAAACCTCTGCAACTTTAATTTGTCACGTTATCGGTAATAATAGCTAAAGGACAAACCCTTAAATACCATTACTGCGTCCACACCAGGTGTTCTCAGCTAGCACTCACCTCCCGAAGTCGGCCGAAATGGTTCCGACCACTTGTGCTCTGCGGTAAGACTCCCCTCGAAATTGCATCCGCGGCGCCTTAGTTCCGCGAGCCCCGGGAGCGCGTCTGGCCTTCCCCTGCTGTGTACTATAGTTGTGGGGACCGGGTGGGAGAGATCTCTCCGATAGTGCGTTATCCTCGCAACGGACCTGACCCTAACGCGATCTCGAAAGCTCAGGACTCCGCTCAGCTGTCTCATGGCAGTCCCAGGTGAAGATCAACAGCAGGGTCCCCTTACAGAGGAATGGGGCGAGCAGTGGAGTCCAGGGAGCGGGGCGGCGGGGAGTCCTCGGGGATTCAGACGAAGGCCTGAAAATGTAGAGTTGGTTGGTTTACGTGGAAAAAAAAAGTTTACACTACAAGTCCAAAGGGAGCGAGGAAAGAGGGAGAGATCGTCTCGGTCGCTCCTAGGCAAGCCCGAACTGCCCAGGCTTAGAAGGAAAGTGTACTGTAGGAGGAAGAGAAGACTTGGGACCAATAAACTCTAGGCCTAAGAGGACAAGTTACCCAGAAGACTAACAGGAACTTTCACAGGG
This sequence comes from Bramus lutescens, assembly GCA_001685075.1. NCBI lineage: Eukaryota > Metazoa > Chordata > Mammalia > Rodentia > Cricetidae > Bramus > Bramus lutescens. The sequence goes on along the minus strand of LOEQ01003680.1, from coordinate 247,474 downwards.
CTTCAAAATAAAATTCGAAATGTGAACATCTGGCGAACCCAGGGAGCCATACACATTATACTGAAAGACACCAAGTCCAGAAGCGCACCTGGGGTTTGTTTGGCTCTTCCTGTCTGTAGTTACAGTGTGGCTGTAGGCCGGTTTGCTGTGCCCTTCAGGACCTCAGTTTCCCTATCTGTAAAAGAAGGAGTCTTGATGAATTATATCTGATTCTTTCTAGGTTACAATTTAGTCTTCAGAGGTTTCTAATCTACAAACGGCATGCTCCGGGGATGTTTTTGTCTGCTACTCCAGCTTACTGGCGAGTTCAGGAGCTGCAAAAACGTCCCAAGCCACCTTTGTCAAGATATGTCTGTGTTGGCAGACTCCTGTTGGCAGGTGTTTTTAAGAGATATTCCCGCCGCGAATTTTGAGATTCACAATGCACAGTACTGTAGAAAAGACCCTGAAAATGTTTGTAAAGCCCCGACTTTGCTTAAAACTGCGCTTCCTGAGGCTGTTTGATCTCTGCCTTTGTTCTTTGGCAGCCTTTTCCAAACTTTTTTTCAGAGATAGCTGGGGGTGAGGGTGGAGGTGGGGTGGGTTGGCTGCTTTCCTAACTTCCGCAGTTTGCAAAGGAGCCCATCAGGAGCTGTGAGAAGAGAAATGACTGTCCACTCTTCTTTGTGTTGTGAGCATGAGAGCCACCCTTGATCTCATGAACTCAGCAGGGAAAAGGGAGGAATTTACAGAAAGTGGCAAGCAAAATAGTGTGGACACCTAGCAGGATGCAGAGTACAAAAGGTTTAGGTTCCAGGTGAGACCTAAAATGTGAGGCGGTGGGGAGCCTGCAGGGAGAGGGACTGGATTTGGAGAGGAAGAGGAAGAAAGAGGAGGAAATGAAAGGTGCCTGCTGTGGCTAACCTTCCGTGTGCTGTGAGAGAAAAAAAGAAATTACCTAACACGATAATCACAGTATCGAACATTTACTATGTAACCCATGCATCCAGTACTATGTCAAGCATTGTATTTTTGCTCTTCCCACTTCATAGGCTGAGGGACATAGAAATCAAGTAACTTGGCCATTACAAGAGCTAATGGCAGGTTATCCTAGCTCTTCCCCACCGTGTGGGAGTGCATTTCCTAACCTATCGGTGGCACAATAAAGAAATACCCTGTAATTGAAGGACATTAAGCAAGAATAAAGTGTTTGGATGTTGATAGACAATAGGAAACTGCTTTAGGGTTTTTTTTTTTAAGTTACATTTTAAGATGCAGTGACCTAGAGGAGAGTTTGCTAATTTGGAGGCACAGTGGATGGTTTGGGGTGTTTCTGGTGAGTTATGTATGCCATGACACCTGTTGAGGCTGTGGTCTCATTAGAGAAGCAGCTAAATTGGAGGTGTGTCTTTGCTGGTCGAATCACCAAGAATTGAGGACTGCTTTGTTGTAGGTAGGAAAAGACATTCACCTGGCTCCTGATATGACGTGATTGGAGAGGCCTCATAACTGGGAAGACATCTCCCAAGAGCCGAGTATAGGGAGGTGAAGAGTTCAGTTTGGAGCTTGCATTGAGGTTAGTTGGACCCAAATGGAAATAGCTAATAGCATAGGAATACGTAGATCTTAGGCAAGAAGTGAGAGTTGAGAACAATGCATCATAGGAATTAAGGGATAAAGCCTGAATGAGACTGTATGGTCAGGGTGTGTAATGTGTGAGGAGGAGCTCTGACTGGATCCTAGGGAATGATGGCATATAAGGGGACATCAGAGAGAGACAAATCTGAACAGTAGCTTGCTGGGGCATTTTGAGAGGTTCTGATGACCTCTGCATCATGCCCCTGCACCCAGAGCTGGCCCGCTGTCACTGTTTATTATTTGATCAGGCGTTCTCAGCACCCGTGTGGTCTGAGCACACCAGGAGACATGCTTTAAAACTTTCGGGATGAAACTGTGCTACTTAAGAAAAGGGACAAAAGCGACTTTTCTTCTCGCTTTGTTTGAGATGCTCTTAAACTTGAGACCAGTGTTAAAAATATGTTAACCTTTCAGTTCAAAATAATGCTTCAAAGCATAATAATAAATTGTGTCATTAAGCTAGATGGAACAACTTACATAAACTGCTTAAAGCCACCAAAAACAAGATAATAGGCATGACAGGTGGCGTGGACGCACAATGCAACCCGCTTTAGAAAATACAGACACAGAAGGTGTTAAGATAATTTCTTGGATGATCGATCCAGACGCTGCATGGGAGGAAAATAGAGCTCCATTGAGGTGATCATCAAGGAGGACAAGTATTGTATCACCCTCCTTTATGTTAGGTGCCATGGATTCAGCTTGGGGTGATTCTGTTCCTGGTTATTATAAGGTGTAACTATAGAGTAATGAGGCTGCTTTTCAGAAACCACCAGCCTTGTCTGTTTCAGTGGTCACATGATCACGCTGCTGTTCCTCAGCATTGTATGCTAGCTTAAACCATTATGTAGGTAACAATGAGAGACTGAAGACCTTAGGAAAATCTGAGACGCTTAGTTATTTCACACACAGCATTGATCATAGGATTCAGCGAAGTTTACTTTCTTTGGAGCGTTTCTTTGCTCTTTCACAGTTGATCAGATTAGCTGTCATTGAAGTTGTGTTGGTGAGTCACTGTTCTCCATCAAGTGTCGGCCAGGCACTAGTGGCAGTGTCTGTTACTGATAGGGATGGCACTAAAGCTGATCCTTTTGTCTCTCAGGGAAGTCTGTCCCCAGGATAGAGGATGACAGTGCCACGTTAACATTTCAGTCTCGCCTCCCTTCAGCATATTGCTGAAGCATCTATGTAATCATAGTGAAATCACACTCCAGCCTATTTCCCTCATTCCTCAGCCATGCTCTAGGTCACTTCTTCTCTCTCTAACATGGCTGCTGAAATGTTCATAAAATCATGTCTGATTCTATCATTCCTGGGAGGCAGACAGTTACCTATGAATTTTGTCATTTTCTTTTAAGTCACTTAACCTTCCATAGACTGTTTTATTGTCTCCATAATGAAGGGGAGAATTTCTTCAGCTTCTAAACTATTAAACCTCTCTTCTCAACAAGAACGAAGGGTAAAGCTCTGAGCATGGCCAATGTTTTTCTGCCTTTCTTATGTATGCGTCAGTGATGCAGAAAACCTGACTCGGCTCTTTTCTGACCTCTCGTGTGTTTTTATTTCTGTGCCATGTGCCTGTGTTACTGTTTGTTATCCCTTCATTATGTATTCATTCCAGCCTCAGGTTTTCAGCTGACAGTCTTGCCTGTCACTTTTTAAATGCTTATTAGCAAACTTATACATTCTTTTTCATGTTGCCCAGCACAGTCTGTCATGCATCACAGCTGTGGGTACACAGATATGTGGCAGGAGAGAGACCTTGGCGGGTGAGAGCCCATGTTGGGTGAGAGACAGACAGGCCAGGCAGACACTGTGGGTGAGAGACAGACACACAGGAGAACAGGGCTTGTGTGGGAAATTTTGTTAAAAGAAAAGGGGGGACAGGAGGGGAGCGACCAGCCTCTGGGGACAGGAACAGAGGAAGAGGAGAGAGAGATACAGAGAGAAAAAGGAAGAATAGGTAGAAATAGGTGGAGTTTTGCCTGTGAAGGGCCAGGGTATGCTTGCCTTGCACACAGGAACACTCTGCAAGGTCCCCAAGGGACAGGGCCGGGTGTGCCAGGATGCTAATGTACACTGCCCTAGGTAACCCAGTATGGTGCAGCTTCTTGTAGTGAGGGACTTTATTTGTTCTAATGATTTGTCTAATACCAGCAGAGTTGTACACCTATATACAAGATTTATGGTTCATTTGCAGTAAGCACAATCCAGTGCTGCAGTCTTGATTATTTCATTAGACCACAGATTAAACTTATTGTCCCATGACAATAACTTTTGGTTCTATACTCAAGGCTTATGGGTACCTGGGCTCCCCAGTTAAGATCTCACCAATTTGGGCAGAGTAAAGAGGGAAGTTAGGGATCTTTGGGTTGGGAAAGACCACAGGCTTCTTGTTCTTATCTTAGTTAGAGACAGTTGCAATATATTTTTTAAGGAGACTTTGGTGATTTCTCTAAACTCTCCCTGTAACTCCTTACTAAGTGTATCTCAGATCTGCTTGAAACTCACAATACAGCCAGCTGATCTCAAGCTAAAGGCAAACCCCTCTGCAGTCTCTGTTTACAGGCCAGTGTCACCATACCCAGCTTAACTTTCCTTCATCTGTTATTTTGTGAAGCAAATAGAAGGAAGAATTTTATGCCTTTACTTAAGTTAGCTATTTGATATCATTAGTTGAAGGGGTTCTAGCTGTGTTTTTACCCTTCCCTTAGGGATCAAATGATTAAAGAGACATAAACAATAGGACATGTGCTCTTTCAAAGAATTTCTATCAAGAATTTCATTTAGCTTACTGTTTAAATTCCCAAAAGATGTCTAATTTCTGGGGGTTTTTTTCTGTTTGTCCCCTTGTTCCATGTAAGATCCCAAAGGAGAGTATATCTACAACTATTAATGTAAACCAGTAGAATGTTTAAACACTTGTTTTATTTTTATATTCAACTTTTGCAAGACAGAATTATATTTTATACAGACATTATCATTCCTATATTAAATATCCCTACTATCTGAGGTTAAAAAGCACACACCCACACAATAAATTAATACTCTATTGAAAGAACCCCACAGTATGTTAACTTAAATGAATAAGATGACCAAATGGAAAATGATTACAAAACAAAAGAAATCCATCCCACTGTTACCGAATCTAATTAAATTGAAAGTGAAAAGATGGTGTCCTGGGGTAGAGGTGATACAGTTGCTAAGTGATACAGAGAAAGCTTAGACACTTTAGCTGCTTGCTTTTGACATTAAATGAATATGTTTTCAAAGTACAAGACAGATGATAAAATAGGAAAGTAGGTTCTACTGATTGCTGTTACGGTTTGTGAGGAGCTCAGTAAAGAAGCCACCTAAATGCCTGCTCCATGATTAAGGGGGAAGGTTTTTATTGTAGATGTAAAAGGGAGAATAGCCAGAGTCATCTAGGGGTTGTCTGCCATGGCTGCCTCTCAGGGACAGAGAGAGAAGCAGAGAGAAAAGGTGGGAGGAGAAGCAAACTGGCCTGGCCGTTGCCAGGGATATGGGAACAGAGAAGACAGCAAAGATAGTTGGAGAGTCCTGCCTAATATAGGGGTTATGTTGCAGGGGGAGGAGGGTAGGTTAGCTGGAACAGCCCGGGAATCAGTGTGGGACCCTGAGCTATTGGAGTCTTGTTAAAGTTAATAAAAAACGAGATGCTCTTTTCTGGAGATTGGGTGGGTGGGGGGCGGATCTGTAGGAGTGGATAAGAAAGTAACCACTTTTCCTGGCAAGCAGAAACACAGTTTCTGAGGAATGCTGACTGTCCATCCTGTTCAGACCCCAGACTGCCATCTTGTGAGGCCCTGACAGTTCTGGTTTGAGTGGCTGAATGTTGACTTTGAGCCTAGTGTGGTGTACCTGCCTAGAATCGCAACACTGGGGAGCTAGAGGCAGGAACAGCACTATAAACTTGAAGGTAGATGGGCATACATAGTAAATTACAGGCCAATAGGGTCTATATAGCATTTCAAAACTAATTTTTGGCTTGGGAATCAGACAACATACCTTCCAAATAACAGTATTTTATGTCAGCTCTGATGTTTTCACCGTATTTTGAGAGCTGCCAAGAGAATCTCTTCACTTGTTTTTCTTCCCTTTCTTTAGCCGTTCTGTTTCAGTTTTTGAAGCATTGTTTCTACTGTGTAACCCCAGCAGCTTGTCATCCTCCGGCCTCAGCTTCCTTCTTCTCTGATCCTTTCCTCACCTTTGCTCCTCACTGTTGCTGTTTGTAAGTTTTCCTTCTGTGCCAGCTGATTTACTAAAATATAATTTACATCTGTTAAAAGGCCTGCAGATAAAAAATGCGCAACCCAAAGAATTTGTGTGTGTATGATAGACAGTGGTTCTCAACCTTTTAACTCTGCGGCCCTTTAATACAGCTCCTCATGTTGTGCTGACCCCAACCACAAAATTATCTTCGTTGCTGCTTCATAATTGTAATTTGCTACTGTTATGAATCATTATATAAATATGTTTTCCAGTGTTCTTAGGCGACCCCTTGAAAGGGTGGTTTGACCCCCAAAGGGTTCTCAGGTTGAGAATCACTGCTATAGAAGAAAAGAAATAAGCAACCAAAGTAAAGTTCAATCCTTGTTATGTACATGCAACGTCACAGACAGTTCTGCTATGACTTTCTTTCCTCTTCCTGTATGTGCTAGGGATTGTTAAATTTCATGAAGCACTGGCCTCTTTCCTTCATACCATAACTTAGATTTATACATAGTTGGTTTGCACTTGTGCAGGTAAACTCTTGAGTTCTCAGGTGTGGGATTGTTGGAGTAAGGCCTTGTGGTAGACTTCACGTGGTGCTCATTTACACACCACTGACCCTTCCAGAGTGTGCTCCTCCACTGACCCTTCCAGAGCATGCTCCCCAACTGACCATTCCAGAGTGTGCTCCCCCACTGACCCTTCCAGAGCGTGCTCCCCCACTGACCCTTCCAGAGTGTGCTCCCCCACTGACCCTTCCAGAGTGTGCTCCCCCACTGACCCTTCCAGAGCGTGCTCCCCCACTGACCCTTCTAGAATGTGCCCCACTCAGAGCTCTCTTCAAGTTTCTCTACCTGAGCTCCTTTCATAAGAGAAAATGGAATCCTGGTACCATTATTAATGAACATTTCCCATATAAAGAAAAGTGAGCATTTCCTACATGTTTTAAAGCCGTTCCTGTTTCTTTTCCATATGCTTTCTGGTCCACTGTTTGCCTTCTTCCCCATTTTTTCACAGTGGCCATCGGTCTTTTCCTCAGGATGTGCTGATTTTCCACAGTGGTGAGTTTCTCCCTTCTGCGAGTTACAAGTGTTTTGCAACCCTTGAAGTGTATTCTGAGTTTGCTCCTGGAGGCTTTCACCACTGGAACACAGCCCTCAATGCCCCACCCCCCAGCATACACACAACCTGGCCTTATTATGCACTTCTATGGTGACCTTTAGCTTGTAGGTCTTCATTACCAAGGAGAACTTGAAGGGGGGCAGGAAGCATCACTGCCTAAGCCAACTTAGTGGTGAGGGAACCAAGAACATCAAGGAGCTACAAGTAAATGGGAGAGTGGCTCTCTGCGCAGGGAAGGGGCCTTACCACACAATAGCCAGAGTTCCTGTCTGAACGACAGAAAACAAAAGATTAAGTTGAAAAAAAAAAAGGTAGTTTATTGACTCTAAGAAGATCCTTGCTAACAATGTTCAGAAAACAGAAAAGGCAAAGTACACCAAACCGAGCGCTCTGCCACTGTCATCGTGCTTTGGAAATGAGCTCTTCCCCTGCCCCCAGATAGGCCAAACTGGCCTTAAGCTCACTATATTTAAGCCCAACTAGACTTGAACTCAGCATCCTCCTGCCTCAACTTGATGTTGAGATTACAGATACTTAGCTAGAAGCCAGATCTTGACAACAGGGTGAACTATGATTACATCACTTTCCCCAGGTCTGTGATATCCTTTGCCTTGGTCTCAAAGGTCCGCAGAAGCCTTAATTAGCTAGGCAGTCTTGCAAATGAAACTGAGATCTTAATTTAGACAAAGGCTAGTAAGGAAGTAGCTTATAAGGCGATCTGGTTATTTCTTTGTCATAAAAAGTTTTGTCTTGGTTACAGAAGATAGCCTGAGAAAAATTTCATGTTCTATTCATTCTAGAAATATGAAGTGCTTGAAGAAGTTCACATCAGTGTCTCTTGCTCTAAATGAGTTCAGTTCTAGCACAGGCAGAGGTGAGATAGTTTCACACCTGCCTGTTACTGTTCGTCTGTGGCAATAGTAATAATGATGCATAAAGCAGTTTGTTCCATATTATTCAACATCTGTGGTTTCTATGGAAACAATACTGACCCATATTCTCTGATATTTTTGTCAACATGCAATTATTTTCATAATGGAGAAGCCTTAAATTATATTAATCCAGTCACATTCCGCAGCTGATCCTGCTAACTGTGGCTTGTGGGTTCTTACAGGACAAAGAAGAGACAGTGTCTAAAGGGAAGGGATCATCAGTACACAGTGCTTAGAAACTTCAGCGGTGACACCTTCTCTGATTTAAACGTGTAAATACTGTAAAAAGTAGTAACAGCTTCTAGAGTTTGAGGTGAATGTTGGCTTCAGAAGAACTGTAACTAATGAGTTCTTAGGAAGGAGTAGGAGGAGGGTATAATGAGGAGTGTCAGAAAGGTCCTAGCTCCAGACGTGATGGAGCTGTCACTCAGAGGCTAGCCAGGAGATGTTAACAGCTGTGCTGTGTGTTCATGGGAGGCTCAGATGTCAGCGGGATGCAGCATCCACCTGGTCCCATCACCTGGATGCAAGGTGCATCTACTTAGATGTTCCCTAAGGATGTCTGGGCAATAGAGCAATGCTTGTTATTTAAGTACACATTGTAGAACTGTGTTTACAGAAGCAGCTTGTTTAGTATAATATTTTTCTCCAAATTAGGAGTAGGGGAAAATAACTAGTGTTTCAACTTTATCATGTTAAAGAAGTGGTTTAAGAGTTATTTTCATTTACAATTACTAATGTTTTCTTTCTGCTTTCTACATTTTACAGTAGCCTCACATGGGGATGATAACTCCATTGAAGGATTTAGAAAGTAGACAGCCTGCACCAGAGAAATGGAATAATGTTGCACTTGGCTTCTCGTTACTTTATAGAAGCCATTGAGAGGTTAAAGTTCATTTTGAGGTTCAGTGGAATATTTGGCCATAAAAAATAATGCAATTCTGGTGCATGCTATAATATGGATGATTCTTAAAAACACCATGTCAGAATTTTAAAAGGGACAACTATTAGTCTGGCAGTGGTGGTGCATGCCTTTAATCCTAGCACTTGGGGGGCAGAGGCAGGCTGATCTCTGTGAGTTCGAGACTAGTCTAGTCTACAAAGTGAGTTCCAATACAACTATTACCTAGTTTCTCCAGAGAGACAAATATTTAGAAAGTAGGCTGGAGTAGCTGAGATTGGGGAGACATGAAGGTGTTTACTATGTGTAGTTATTCTTGGCAATAAAAATCATGTGGAGAAGGACAGTAGTTGAGAGCTGCACATCATTGGAACTATTTGCCATCCTGCTAAAATGCACATTTGAAGTGATCAAAATCCTCACTTTGGTGTGTATTTTATAACAGTTTTAAAAATGAGTTCTCCTTTTTTCAGCACCTTCTGTATGTATTGACTACACAGAAATGCAATGAATATTTGTGAACTTTTATCAAAAATGAACTGTGACTACTTTGTTTTTGCTTATCAAAGGTCAAGTGCTGAATTTAAGTTATTTTGATACCAAACAATTACAGTGAATTTTATGGAATAACATCAATTTCTTTGAGAAAAGGTAGAATTATTTTTTTTTACTGAAAGACACAAGAACATTTGTTACACCTTAATGTTTATATGTATGTATATTACATGTATGTGTATATATATGGTAAGTATTTATAGATATATGGTAAATCAATTACATTTCAACAATAAGCCATGGTGTCCTAGAATTTCTTCCCCAATGTTGTAGATTCCTAAAATGTTTAAGCTCTCAACTATAGTGCTGTTTTCCTATTGAATTAGAAAAATATATGTTCTTGAAATATTGGTCAAATGATTTGGGTAAATTCACTTTCAGTAAGTTAACTATTAATCAAAATAATTGAGCAGTGTTGCTAAGATTAGAGTTCTTTTTCAAGAAATTTTAGAACTAAAGGTTTTCTTAGGATTTTATCATATGACAAAGTCTTTATTTTTACTTACATATATTTCTCCAAATGTTCTCCAATTGTATTTCAGGTTGCAACAAGGACAATGTCCGAGCAGGCTGCAAAAAATGTGGCTACCGTAAGTGTACTGAAAAGCAACATTCTATCTACTTGTGTTTGCTGGGGCCATTGTTTTGGGGGCTGGGAGGGAGCAGGATGGTTCAGGATCCTGACTTCAGCAGCTCCGTGGGTGGTCCTGAGCCCCTACCAGGGTTTGTAGTTGACTTGGTAACTAGCAAAGGAGCCATGAAATATGAGGGGTTGATGGGAGATTTAGAAGTTTGAAGAAAATAGAACTAAGATAATTTAAAATATAAAAGAAAAGACTGTGTATAAAAATCTAGGTGGTGCTAGAGAGATGGCTAGACAGTTTAGAGCACTTGTTGCTCTTCTAGAGGACCCAAGTTTGATTCCCAGTAGCCATGTGATACCTCATAACCATGTGAAACTCTAGTCCCAGGGAGCTAGCATCCTTTTCGGGCTTCCACCAGCAGCAGACATGCACATGATATATATACATACATGCAGGCAAGAAATAAATAAAAATTAAAAACACACATATAAAGTAATATAAGTAAATATTTAAAAGATTTAAACATGTGTATGTATGCTTGTATATGCTATATATACATCTATATATTGCTTGGTTTCTGGATACGAGATGAAGAGTAAAGGCATTAAAAACAATTTTGAATGTTTGCTGAATCTATCCCTTTGTATAAGGGTTTGATTGGTCCCAGAATTTCTGCTCATGTGCAAAAAAAAAAAAATTTTGATTTCAACAATGTCTTCCATGTGGTTAATATAATAGAATTAGAAGGTACACGCAAGCCTATGTAATTACATACAGTACCGTGATTTGATTCTGTAAACAGCATTCCTCGAGGCAAATCCAGCAGCTCTGCAGGCCTTACCAATCGTTTTTCTTGGCATTACTTGCTGTCTCCGAAGATGTTTGACATCTGTGCTAACTGCACTAGACTGTTTAGGATATGCCCCTTCACTGAAGGGCTATTTTCTAACAAATATAAGTGATTCAACAAATATTTCCATGAAATGTAAGAAATTAATTTATAAACTTTGTTATTTACAAAAAAACTTACAAATAAAATGAATATCACAGACCATGATTAAATAACTCCATGAAGATTTCCTGGTCTTCGTTGTAGTGAGCATTGGCTTTTGGTGGTTCTGGCAACACATGGTTCAGGTAAACAGCTCAGCACTTACTAGATATGCCGCTGTGGGCATATGGCTTCACCATTTGTGGTTTGGTTTTCTGTCTGCAAAATGAGATAGCTACAGTACCTAACCTCATAGAGGTTGCTGTGAGTATTGGGAGAACTTGTGTAAGAGATGACTTTGGGTCATTGACTGGCCATAGTTGTGGACGATGATTGCTGTATATTAGGAAACGGAGGCTCTTACGGTACAAAATGGGTAGGTGGAATTTGTGCTCTGGTTATCAGATTCTGTGCTGTGCTTGTTCTGTTTTCTTACTTCCCATAGTGGCAAAAATGTATCATATGTAAAATTTTAACCAGTTTTTCAATAAATCATTCTGAACATTAATTACCTTCATAGTTCTGGACAGCCATCTCCACTTCCTATTCCAAATCATTTTGATTACCTCGAATAGAAACTCTAGTCATGAAGTAGAAACTGCATCCCTTCCTTTCCTTAGCTCTTGGTAGTTTCTGCTACTCTGCACAACCTTTAGTAGAGGAGCCACAGTTTGTCCTTTGTGTCTGACTTAGCAAAATGTTTCAAAGTTACCCCATGTTGTACTATGTGCACACATTGACATTATTTCTTATTGTAGAGTGGTGTTGCATTGCATGGATATACTGTACTTTCTTTATCCATTCACCTGTGGGTAGACACTTGGTTGTTTTATCTTTTAGTATTAGGAATAATGCTAAAGTGGTCATTGATGGGTCCCTGATTTTCATTCCTGTGAGAGTCTGTGCTATTATTTAATGTACAGGAAGATACTTGCCACAGCTGACTGTTGTTCTTCCCCTGAGTGATGGGCACTCTTGACAGAATTCCACTAGTCATTGCATTTACCTTTCTGGTCACTGTGACAGAATGTCTGAAAAAACATGGGAGGGATTGCTCCTCCCTAGCTCAAGCCTTCCTGGGTTCCTATCTGTCACGGTCTGCTCTGTTGTCTCCTAGAACACCATGACAGGTGGGATGTGTACCACCCTCACTGCTGACAGGAAGCGGAGAGATGTCCTGCACGGCTAGTATCCTTTCCCCCTTTTATTCCATCTGGGCCTCCAACTCGTGGGAAGGTACAACCCACATTTGGGGTATATTTTCCTGAACCTGATCTCTCAGTAAACCCAGAGCCTGCTAATTTGACCTCTCACCTTAGCCAGCTTGCCCCATGGACCTCCCGTCTCTGCCTCCCAGGTACTGAGACTACAGGCAGCCACCATGCTCACCTGACCTTTTAGATAGGGGTTCAAGGGACCCAAACTCCAGTCCTCACACTTGGATGACTACTACTTTGGTCACTGAGCCAACCCCCAGCCCCTCACAGTCATAATTCTTTACCCTTCATCTTCTTAATGTATATTTAGAAAAGAAACCCCATGGAGACAAATAGTTAGAAAGACAGTGTTGTCCTAAAAAGAAAAAGAACAGCAACAGGCAAAAGCCAGACTTCATTTGTATTTTCACAAGAAATTTGCCGTCTCACTTCATCAAAGGGAAACTAGAATAGGTGTGGGACCCTAAGCATTTCACTTACGTGATCATTTCATTTGGGTAGAAAGCTAACTTGAGTAAAGTAAGATTGCATCACAAGGAATTCTGGTAACCGTGGCAAGCTGGGCTACTGTGAAAACTATGGAAAGCCCCCTTTCTGTGCCAGGTGCATAGCCCTGGAGGGAATTAATGTGATAACAGCAGAGCCAAATCAGGAACCTGAGCCAATAAGAAGGAAAGATGACCCTCCCAGTGCAGGGGCGAAAAGGGTCTCAGAGCGAAAGCAGGAGTGTGTGCTGAACACACAGTGAGTCGCACACTGACTGAGTGGTGGTGTGGGATGTCCTCTATATGTTGCTTTTATTGGTTAATGAATAAAGAAACTGCTTGGGCCTATAGCAGGGCAGAACAGAGCTAGGCAGGGAAAACTAAACTGAATGCTGGGAAAAAGAAGGCAGAGTCAGGAGACACCATGTAGCTGCCAGGTGGAACCTTGCCCGTAGGCCATGAACGTCATGATAAAATATATAATAATGGAAACAAGTCAATAATAGATGTAAGAGCTAGCTAGCAATGTGCTTTAAGTGAGTGGCCAAGCAGTGATTTAAATGATAGAGTTTCTGAGTGATTATTTCTGGTCTGGGCAGCTGGAAACGAACAAGCAGCCTCCTTATTACAGTGTGGCCTTCAGAACTGTGTGCTGTCACGCCTTAGAGCCCTGATGGTGGCAGGACAGCTAGAGTGGAGCCTCTCACATAAAGCCAGGATCCCTACCCTAACTGGGAAGCAGGGACTAGGAAAATCTCACCTACCTGTCCAGGGATATTAGCAAGAATGCCCATGATATGTGTGAGTGCCTATGAAATAGCGATTACAAGGAAAAGAGCAATGTGGACTTGGCAGTTTACACTGAGGCAGATACTTTTCCAGTGCTACAAAATTATTGTTAAAAAGGGGTGTTATAGGGCTGACGATACAGCTCAGTAGAGTGTTTGCCTAGCATTCGCTGAGTTGTGAGTTCAATCTCTAGCGCCATACAAACTCTAGGTGTGGTGACTCACACCTGCAATCCCAGCACCATAATTACATTAGAAGGTAGGATGGGATGGGGCAGGACTGAGACAGAGCTTGAGAAAGATAATGGAACCAGTGAAACCCTCCCTCCCTCCCTCCCTCCCTCTCCCTCTCCCTCTCTCCTCCTCTCATGTCTGTCTGTGTGTGTGCGCACGCGCACACGTTTACTCATGTATCATGACAACATGTAGACGTCACAGGAAAAGTTGTGGAGTTCTCTCCTTCCTTCCACGACGTGGATCCTAGGGATGGAACTTAAGTCCTCAGGCTCAAAGGCGAGTGGTTTCACCCACTGCACAAACTTTTCGGCCCACTCTGTCTGTTTCCTTCAGTCCAGGACGGAGCCCTTAGAGTGCTGTTGCCCTCACTTAAGGCGGATGTTCCCACCTCTGCTAACCTTCTCTAAACCCTCAAAGACAGCCTGAGGCTTATCTTCACGTGATCCCCGATCCTGTCAGGATCAGGTTAGTGAGAACCATCACAGGGAACAATAACTGAAGTTTTCTTACTGGAAGAATTCTAGGAAAAGTGATATCAGAATTTAAATATTTAGTTTTTTAAATCCTTTCGAGAAGTATTTTTAGTTTTGTGTGATGCTTATACATTATGACCACTTGAATTAGGTGAAAGCTGTAACCACATGAGTTGGTAGGCAAGCAGAGGAGGAGAGGCTAAGGAAAGAGAGCGAATAAAATATATGGTTTCATGTATGCGAGAATGTTTTTAGTTACCTTAATCTAAATAATGTAAATTACCCTGTGCTGTTAGAAAGGGAAGTGGTTCAGTGTTCTGAAATGCATGACAAGTGCCCCCACAATGTTTCTTGAATTAGAACTTCCAATGAAGAAGGGGAAAGTTCTGTTGGAATACTGTATTCAAGCAAAAAGTGTATAGGGAAAAGTCTAACCTCTAGAAACAGAATAAAAAAAGTTAAGGCTCTTGTGTTGTTATTGACCTTGTACTCCATTGCCCCCTGTAAAGCACCAAAATGATGAGCACAGATGTATGTGTAGTTTTATCTGAAACACAATTAATAAAAACTCAGAGACAGAAATTGGGGTTCAGCCTGAAGGTCAGAAAACCAAAGCCACTAGCTCCTGGCTCTTACGTCAACCTCAGTTCGAAAATGGCGATCCTGCCTCCAGGAAACCTCAGAATGAGACTGAGACTGAGAGCTGTCTCCAACTTTACAATCCTCTCTAATTCTGGGATTAAGGGCGTGCACTACTACCACCTGGTTTCTATGGCAAACTAGCGTGTCTACTGGGATTAAAGGTGTGTGTCATTGTGGCTACTGGGATTACCATTGCTGCCTGGTCTGTAAGGCTGGCCAGTATGGCTGTTTTACTTTTTTCGATCTTCAGACAAGCTTTATTTATTAAAATACAAATGAAATGCAACTACATTTATCCTTCCTGGTTTTTGTTTTGTTTTGTTTTTATTTAGCTGGTCATCTGACTTTTGAGTGCCGCAATTTTCTCCGGGTTGACCCCAAAAGGGACATTGTGTTGGACGTCAGTAGCACAAGTAGTGAGGACAGCGATGAAGAAAATGAAGAACTGAACAAATTGCAGGCTCTGCAAGAGAAAAGTAAGCGTGGTTTTTCTCCTGTGTCTCCTTCTGGGTCATGTCACACTTGTGTAGTTGTGCTCATCACAGAGTTGTCTTATCATATGCAAGGGCTACAGCACAGGTCAGAACAGAGGCTTGGATGGCATGAGATTAGCAATCAGGAGGCAAGTCAGCTTCTGATTCCATAGCTGGTATTTTGCTTTTTCCTCGCTTGTTGTCTGTTACACTGGTATAAGACAAACATCGGATTGTCAGGTCCCATTGAAAAATAGCAGAGATTTTAGATGCTCGGAAACTTCGTAGCCATTTTGGGTACACAGAGATTCCTAGGCATAGGCAAAGGAGCATAGTAAGACTGTCAGTATATAAGCCCCAGGAGTTTTCTTTCTGCTTTTGGACGGACTCTCACCACAGTGTACCTGAGAGGGGTTGGTGAGATGGCTCAGCGGTTATGAGAGCTTGCTGTGGTTCCATGGGGGCTGAGTTCAGCTCCCACCTCAGGTGTTGTTGGCTGTTTTTGCTCTTACTTTTTTTTGAGCTTTTGGGGGGCCCACCACCCAGCTCCCAAATAAATCACACACAGAGGCCTATTCTTAGTTATGAATGTACTTAGCTTGGCTTGTTTCTTGCCATCTTTTCTTAAATTATCCCATCTATCTTTGGCCTTGGGGCTTTTATCTGTCTCTATTTCTGTATACCTTTTCTTTTCTTCTTACTCAGTGTTTGACTGTGTAGCTGGAAGACTGGGTGACTGGTCCCCAAAGTCCTCCTCCTAACTCTCTCATTCTAAGATCCTTTTCTCCTCATAGTTATCCTCTGCCTGCTAGCCCCGCCTATTTCTCTTTCCTGCCTCGCTATTGGCCATTCAGCTCTTTATTAGCCCATCAGGTGTTTTAGACAGACACAGTAACACAGCTTCACAGAAGTAAGCAAATGCAGCATAAACAGAAGTCACACACCTTAAAATAATGTTGTGTCCCCAACGCTCAGGAAGCTCACAACTGTTTATAAGTCCAGCTCTAGGGAATCCTCCACCCTTCTTTGGTTTCTGCAGCACTGAATACATGGGGCATATAGTCACAGTCACATAAGTAAAAACAATTTTTAAAATCATTGAAAGATTTATATAAAAAATTTTTATATTATTAAAAAAACAGCAAAAACCAGCTTCAGTTGGTTGTAAAAGAAGTGTCTCTACTCTTTACTCCATCCTATGTATAAAAGCCTTGTTAATGTGATGGGAGAAGAATGATGCTGGACGTTTATAAACTTCACACCCTCTATGTAGATATTATACAGAAGTAAATTCATTGTGTTCTAGATTTTCAGAGAGCTTTAAACAGTAATTTTTATATTATTCCAACTTGAGGTAAGAGAAGTTGTTAAGCATGAGGAGGAGTCCTGATGGGCTATCTCAGATTCTTGCTTGGTGCAGGTACTTAACATCATGGGCTGTCCTCTCCTTCTGCTCCACTGAACCCACTGTGTGCTGTGTCGTCTCCTTCTGTTCCGCTGCACCCACTGTGTGCTGTGTCCTCTCCTGCTCCATTGCACCCACTGTGTGCTGTGTCCTCTCCTTCTGCTCCACTGAACCCACTGTGTG
>LOEQ01003680.1:214791-227969 GCA_001685075.1 Bramus lutescens | reverse complement strand
ATAGATAGATAGATAGATAGATAGATAGATAGATAGATAGATAGATAGACTCCTAAATATATAAATAGAACCTGCTCAGTTCATATAATGTTACCTGTATGAACTAACTTTTGAGATACCTGTTGATTTTAAATTAATTCAATTTCTGTGTTGTCGCATATATTTTTAGTTTGGGAATAGGTAAAATGTTATACTTTATATAAGATCTGAAAAGATGGAGTTTTTGTTTGTTTCTTTTCCTCATTCTCAGCCTCTGCTGCAGCCCATATCAGAAAAGGGAATTCTATGGGTGTTCCCTCTCAATTTTGTATTAAAATATTAATAAAGTATAATGATAAATCATCCTCACTCATCTACATGCAATTTTCATTTAAAAGCACCCATTCTATAAGTAATAAAAATTACTCAGAAATGCAAGTGCTCATGTCTAGTACTGCAAGCAGAAGGATCAAGTTCATTATCATGAAAAATCACAGGAATCACAAAAGTGCTTTTATTTTGTTAATTTTCAGCTCTTATCCATTCATCCTAAGGAACAATTAGAGTCCTTTTTATATATAGCCATAATTGTATCCTTTTGTGACTTAAGAGAATATGCTAACCAGTTATTACATATACAAGTGCGCTGTGTGCATGAGGGCGGGAGCTCTTTCTGCTTCAGTTTTCCCTCTAAAATTCTGAAGGGCAGGCTGTGTGCATCCATGTCACAGCGCCAGAAAGAATGTCATTCTCACCCCATCTAAAGCCCATTGCATTACTAGAGCTAAGCAGAATAGAGATGTAGTTTTATCACCTTCTGTGACCAAGCAGCAAAAACTTTGAATTCTGCACTTAAAGAGCATAGAAGGCTGTGTTTAAACTCTCTCTTCCAAGAGTTAAGGGAGCTCAGATCCACCTTAATTCTGCAGTCCCCGCTGCAATGCCAATCCTGATGTGTTCTTGCCCATAGGTCTTATTCCAGCTCCACCGAAGAGGACTCTTCAAAACAAAAGAAACAGAAGTATCAGAAAAAAGAAAAGAAAAAAGAAAAAAAGAACAAATCAAAAAAAGGAAAACATCACAAAAAGGAAAAAAAGAAGAGAAAAAAGGAAAAACATTCTTCCCCTAACCGTTCTGAATTCACCAAAAAGTAACCGAATCTCTGGCCTCTCTCAGGAAATTGAAGAATTCAATATTTTTAATTATTGTAACTTCCTTGGAATTGCTATATAATTATGCTTTGCAGCATATCCCAGCCTCCTCCATAAAGACATTTTTCACATGTTGGGACCCTTATCTCTGCCCATCGGTATTAAATCCATCTTGTTAATTGACAGCCATGACTCAAGTATAGATATTTGTACACGCAAAGCACCTCATTTTGGGTATTTGTGTTTCTGTGTGTTAGGCTAGCTTTGTCACTTCCTAAGTTAACTGCCACATGGTTTTACCGCAGTCAAACCAAGTTAATCTACACAGCAGCTACTAAATAGCATCCTTCCATTGACGTTCTAGGTTGGTGGTAGTGGTTTGCTCTTGATACTGAGGACTTTAATAGCTTTATCTACTGTGTAATGTATAAAGATAGTGAAGTTCTTCACTGTTGTTTTTAAATCTCTCGACTTTTTAAATAATATCATTGAAGATAAAACTGCTTTACTGATCTTATGTTTTTAAATGAATGGGATCTATAAGATAATAATGAAAGTATTTGTAACAAGTGTCAATGTTTTATGAAATGCATGTTCCTAGCACATGCCTCACATGTTTTTATAACAATTAAAATATCCCCTTTTTAAAGAGAATCACTTAGCTTACTAGAAAGTCTGGCAGGGAGTTTCTGTGCTGGTCAGGACTATTAGGTTGATACACACATGTGCCATATTGGCATGTTTTACGGTGATACCTCAAACACAGAACTATTTGTGTGGAAACAGCAAAATCGTCATTAAAGCTGATTTTTATTATATCTAATGTATTTGATGCTTATATATGTGAGTGTTGTGGCAGTTTTTATGAATGCGTGCTTATATATTTATTTTTTCTGAAATGATTTTGATGTGAGTTTCACCCTGAACTTAGGACTTCGTGGAGAGCCATTGTTGATATTTCCTCCTTCACTTCAGTCACAAATGGAAGCACTGCAAAAAAAAATAATAAAATAAAATCAAGAATTTCATTCTGTACTTTTTAAAATAAAAGCCTTGAGTGTAGCATCATGAAAGCCTTTGTATAATAATGAAATTTATATATAAATAAGTTTTCAATGACGTTAATAGTTTCTTTTGTTTTTAATTTCATGGTCATCAGTGTAGTGTATTTTAACATCTAGTATTCCCAAATCCAACAAGTTAACTTATGCTGTAAAAGCATTAAAAGAACCTGCTAACTTGGATCAGCACCAAAGTTTCTAAGTACCTTACTATGGTGCACTTACATATCTTCAAATTGGGAAGTAGAGATGTGGCTGCAGGCGAATGTATCACATAAGAACACTTGGTCTTGCAGGCTGGAGAGTTCTTCCCTTGCCCTGCACCCAAACTTGCATGCCCTGGTCAGACCTGGGGCCTCGTAGGTCCCGTATATATTCTCCCCTCACCTCTGCTCAGGTTCCACAGAAGCTACACCCACACCCTTTCCAGCATTGCTTCCATGAAGCATGCGCATCTTCAGCTTTTTCACAAAGCGATTACTCTCTTGGCCCATAAAAAGTTGTTTTACTTAGAGTTTTGTCAGTTGCTAGGACTAAAGCACAGAACTTTTAGATTTTTAAGGATTCATTTGTCTACACCAATTTTGTGAAAATTCAGTTCTTTGGTTATCTGAATTAATAAAAATAAATAAAAATGAATGTCATTCTTAAAATCCTTTTTAAAAAATAGCATGCAGGGGGGCTGGAGAGATGGCTCAATGGTTAAAAGCACTGACTGCTCTTCCAAATGTCCTGAGTTCAATTCCCAGCAACCACATGGTGGCTCACAACCATCTGTAATGAAGTCTGGTGCCCTCTTCTGGCCTGCAGACATACACACAGACAGAATATTGTATACATAATAAATAAATAAATATTATAAAAAAAAGCATGCAGCTGGAAAGGTGGCTCACACCCTTGCTGCTCTTAGAGAGGACCTGAGTTCAGTTCCCAGCAACCTCACTGGGAGGTTCATAACCACCTGTAACCCTGTTACTCCAGTTCCGCCATCCCAAAGCCTTCATCTGACCTCCGTGGTACCCAGGAGCACTTAGCAGGTGCTCACCCAGACATTTAAATTTACACATGTATGTAAATTTAAGGTTTTTTAATTTTTAAACTTAAAAAGAAATAACAAATACAGAAAGAAATGACCTCATCCAGTTGTGTGTGTGGCATTGTTAGCAGTGACAGTAGTTGTAGAGTTTGTCATATCTGTGAGTCTGATTTCTGTTACTTGTAAAAAAATAAATAAATTGACTTATAAGGGGTTTTTTTCTTCATTCAACTAATGATTCAGAAACATCATTTATATATGCAATCCACTATCAACTGTATAATAAAATAAAAGATTTTAATGGACCAGTCCTCTCCCCAGAAGTAATCTTAACGCTATTAATAAATTTCCCTGGAATATTAGTATACCTTATGAAGGGCCCCACCCAAGTAAAAGTCATTCATTTTTACTAAAGTAAGAAGTGATTGGAATGGGATGCAAATCTCACTAATATCTCCTAGAAAAATTCATGAAGTTTCTTTTTAGGCAATATGAAGTAGAAAGAGCATTTCATTTAGTAGTCACCGGGTTGGTGTGGTGGCTCTGCAGCTGTGCCTGTGCCGTCCTGGCTGCACGCCATCTCCTCTAAGTCCCTGTGCAGCCTTTGGCCACCACCCTGAGCACATTCTCTCTCAAACTCCCCGTGTAACCTCCAGCAAAGTCATTTCGCTTCTCGGGGACTTGGTGTCTCTTGCCTATGAAATACTGTACTATGTTTCCTCAGATCACTT
The DNA here is from genome assembly GCA_001685075.1 of Bramus lutescens. Taxonomy (NCBI): domain Eukaryota; kingdom Metazoa; phylum Chordata; class Mammalia; order Rodentia; family Cricetidae; genus Bramus; species Bramus lutescens. The sequence continues at coordinate 224,011 of LOEQ01003680.1, read as the reverse complement.
CTAGAGAAATGCAAATAATACTCTTTTAAGAAGTATTATAGATAAGCAGCCAGCATTCTGTAAAGGTTGTGTTTATCATCATGACTGCTAATCATATTATCTTAAGTAGATAAATGGTATTCGATTCATTTTGTTATGACCCAATTGTATGTTGTTTTCTCCAAATGCAGACAGAATGTGCATGTAGGTTTCTGTTTGTAGCTAATTTATCTGAACACTGAAGGGACTGTTTTTTAAGCTGATGAGCATGCTTCCTGGCTTCCCCATTCTTCTCATATCTGTTGTCTAAAAGCTCTCTACTGTTTTTTTTTTCCTAATTCCTCACATTTAGTACATTTCTTACCCCTTTAGTTCTTAGAGGTCAGGGTATTGATAAGTGACAACTTGGACAGCTGTGTGCATCTGCATTTATGACTAAATGAAGGTTACCTTCAGCCTCGAAGTAGGTAGCAGAGTTTTTACCAGGACATCTGCTGCCCTGAAGAGCTCCCAGTTCAGCTGGTAGAAGTACCGTTTATGTCAGTGCAGTAATAAGCCCAAAGATTCATGGAGAGAAATACAGATGCTGCCTTAGTCTGCAGCAGCTTAGGGGGGCTACTGAGAGAATGTGACCCCTGAATTATAGGTGATTAAGGTTGAGGAGAAGAGCCTGGTAGTGCTTGACAAGGGAAGCTGTGCAGAAAGAAGACAGGACAAAGGGATGAACTGTGTGCCTGAAGGAATGGAGGCCTGGCAGGGCTAGTGAGCCTGTTCAAGGCAGAGTGGCCAAACCTGAGCCACCATTTCAGGTTCCTGCGACCAAAAGAAGGGGCCTTAGGCTCCATGTTTGTGAGTTTATGAGCTTAGCTTACTCTCTAAACCGTGAGATGTGATAGCGTTTAAGGAAAGGAAATGGTGTTTACTGGGGTTTGATCTCATCTCTTTCATAATTCTGTTCTATAATTTTTAAAAGATGAAATTGATGTCATTAAAAATGCACATAAGATAATTTTACGGTTTTATGCTCTGTTGTTTCTAAATTATGCACTGGCTTTTATTTCCTATTTTTTATGCTCTGTTGTTTCTAAATTATGCACTGGCTTTTATTTCCTAAAACCAAAAAAAAAAAAGAAAAAATTAAGCCTTACTGTACCATCAGATGGTTCTTAACAAGAATTTATATGTATGTACACTTTTTCAAAATGTGATTTTTTTTGTTAATTTCACCTTATTTTTAATGGGTTTAGAACTATGTTCTAAATAATTTCAAATATATTTTCAATGTATAGACTGTGCTATATTAAATAAGGCTTCTTGCTTTTGATATTTTGTCTCAATTTTTGAAGCACCACTGAAAAAGTAACAGAGAGACACGTGGCTTGGTCCACTCAGGTAACCTAGAGGTGAGCTAGCCCACGCCAAGGAGGCCAGCTGATCACGGTACCAGGTTTCAGTGTCTAGAAACAGAGGTCACAGTAGCCCCAGTTGCTAAGGTCAGTGGCATCTCACCTTTCAACACCCTTGTAAGTGCCCGGCACAGCAGAGGCCCACGGTCCTGCTCCCTGGACACTGTTTATGATATACACAGCCATGTGCGCTCCCATTTTGCCTTTCCCACAGATAGGGAGAGTGTGGGCTCCGGTCCTAACTTCCTCTTTGTGCCATTTATGATTCTTTCCCTTGCCTTTCAACAAGGAAAATAAAGCTGGACCAGTGCCTCGACTACATAATCTCCACCCGGATGTCCACCCGAGCTGGTCTAGGAATATCGTTGCTGACTACTCTCTGTCAATGCAGCACGTTTCCTGTGGCTTCCTCTTTCTTCTCCTCGTCTTTCTTGTTCATTCTCTCTCTCTTTGGTTTTTATTTTTTCAAGACGTTGTTTCCCAGTGTAGCCCTGGCTGCCCTTGAACTCCCTCTGTAGATCAGGCTATCCTTGAATTCACAAAGATCCACCTGCCTCTGCCTCCTGAGTGCTGGAATTAAAGGTGTGTACCTCTGCCTCCAGGCACCTGGGACTTTTTTTTTAAAGCTATTGGAAAAGAACAAAAGTATCCAGGAAATCTCTGAGCCTGCACAAAATAAACATTTTCTTTGCTCTTCTTATCTAGAAAAAATAACTGTTTTTTTTGAAAGTCTGAACTTTCAAACTTCAATTACACTCTAGCATTTTAATGTTTAAGCCTTAGTGAAATTATTCTATTTGAATGGGGAGGTCAGATGCAGTCATTTGAATAAAACAGTAAACTTGTATCACTTCTGTCACATCAGCCGGTTTCAGGTCCCCATAGCCACTACAATTAGTAACAATGGTACCAGACTGCAGATAAAAAAATCTCCATCCCCTCAAAACTTAATGCTAGCCTAAGAGAAGCCCATCATTTTGATAGACACTATGAGAAGTTCCCAGTCCCCGAATTTTGCATGCACAAGAACAACGAGGCAGACCAAAGAAGCTACGGTCAGCATGTTTAGAAAGATGTCCTCCTGCTAGAAAAACCTTCCCCACAGCAGATGTAGGCAGTAACACAGCCCACATCTTCCTTTCAACTATTGAATTCCATTCTATATTTATAATAGATTTATTTATGAAGAAAAATCTTTTGAGATATAAGCTGCTGAAACCATGTTTTTGTATGTTAGGTGGTAGCATTAGATGGAACTACACTGAATATTTACGAAATCTAGGCAGACTATTTCAAATGTTTTTCAGATGAGAGCTGTTTAAGATGAGCCACAAATTAATAAAACATTTTGCTTTTAATACTTTGTGTCTACTTAAGAAGCACCTACTGCTGGTAAGTTACAGAGAGATGCACCAGTCGGTTTAAGTTGGACCCCCATGGCTCTTCTTCAGGTAACCCAAAGGTGAGCTACTTGAGCACGGAGTGTGTCGAAGGTCCAGCCAAACCTACTGCTGGCATCTATGCTTACTTTTATAACTTTCATTATAGACATTCTCCAGGAAATGCACTGACAGAGGATTTGCCTTGCATGCTTGAAATGTAGGATATACCCATTTTACAGGTAATACAATATCTTTGCCATTGACTATTAACCATTGACTATTAACTTATATGAAGGTAATATATTCTTGTTTCACACATAAAATCCATCAAAAACATTGATATCTAAGAGACTTGAGAGCCTTTGGTTTATGAGAAAAGTCCCCTGAAGATTTGCTTACCCATTATTATCTATAATGACAGTAATATCATGTATTAAATAATTGTAAAATATTGGGAATGAAACAAATGCATTTATTGTGCTTCACTGAGATTGGTTTGTTTTTCTGTCATTGCTAAACTCTTTATTTTGAAGAAATAGCATAGTTTCATGTCATACAGAAACTTGACAAAGTAAACTTCTACACATAAACATTTATCAGAACCTTAGTGAGTGATTAATAAATGAGCTAATTAAAACTGCAGCTGGTCTTGCTTTGTGAGTGGTAAATACTGAAAAAGCAATGGTAGAAGCTGTTTGAAAATGCATTCTTGCCAGGTGTGGTGGCACACGCCTTTAAGCCCAGTACTCAGAAGGCAGAGGCAGGAGGATCTCTGTGAGTTTGCGAGCCTAGTCTACATAGGAAGTCCCAGGATAGCTCAAGCAACATAGACAGACTCTGTCTCAAAATAAAATAAAATAAAATTCATTCTTTATTCTTAATGCTCCATCTCTCCAGTAAGCTCTTAAAACAGGGATTTTAGCTAATGGGCGATATTGATTTGTGTTGTATCCATTGTCTTTTCTTGAGTTACATCGTCGGCTTCATAGACTTGTTTCATTTGTTGAATTTGATGCTGCATTTGAAATGAGGCCTTTGGTTTTTCTATTTAAGTTGCCTGCAAATACACAAGACCAAATGAAATAATTAGTCAAGCTTATGACAGAGAATTTGTCTTTTCAGCATTTGTGCTTGAATTGTTGTGACAGTATCGGAAATAGAAAGTTCTGAAAATACTATATGGATGAGGGAGAACCAACTCCATTCGGGATGGTTTGGAGCCACTCATCCTAAAAGCAAAGGGAGATAACTCAGTCACAGGAGCCTGAATTTCATTTCCAGGTTCTTTTCTCCACGCCTCTACAAGAAAGCACACATTCCGTAAGGAGCTAACAATTTCAGGGTCACTTAATGAAAGTGTGACTATTCCTACCTGACATAAATACAATAAACTGCATTAAAGCTAACTATGAAGATTTCAAGAAGCTGAAGGCTTTGCCACCATAAGCAATTTGGATGTGAGTTCACTACAGAATCCAATTCACACACTGCATAGAAATCCATAATAAGCGAGGGTCGGGGAATATAGTCTTCTCTAACTAGCATTTGGGCTAACCAAGGAGAAGTGGATTGTTATTCTGTGGATGAGGGTTCTGAAAACTTAAAGCCTAGTGTGGGTTTATTGACTCCTACATGTTTCCTAAGTGATGCTCACATATTTAAATTCATAATATTTGAATTACATTTTCAAGGCCTTCTCCCCCTACTTCATCACACACAGGTTTTGTGGATTTTATAGCAAAGGGGGATCTTCCAGGTGTCATTTTCTAACCTAATAATTTGTATGCTCTAACTTGTCTCTCTTCTGGCATGTTTGGCTGCCATTATGCATTTCTGTGGCAAAAGCTAGAAGAATTCGTCAGAAAGGCCTACCGCTCCCTGAGTTGTACACGCTCTTAAAATATATTCCATGTGTCGAAAATTCTTCACCCTTAGCACTTGCAAAAGCCCTGTTCCCAGCCCTGGCTCATTATTTACTTGGCTTCCAGATCCTTCTAAACATGTTAGCTCATTAAGACAATTTCCCGGGCTGGCTTCTAAAACCAAAGTGATTACCCCTAACAAAGCAATTTCCTAGTCGAATAAGAAAAGATTGGTTGTAAACACCTGAACACTCCAGAATTTACTCTGCTGAAAATCCAAGACCACTTCCAATGATTTCCCTCCAGCAGCTTCAAGTAACTGGAGAGACAGAAAAATAGCAACTAGAGCCCCAGTTATGACAGAGTCCCCTAACATCTTCCTGGGACCATTTTAATTTTATGACCCACCTCAGCAACCTGTTTTCTCTAGTTTTCCTTTCACAGAGACTACTTTCTTATCCAGCCATGTAGGGATAAAGCCTTCCATCACAGGTTGCAACATGGATTTGATTTCAAGTAATAAATCTGTAATGCCATTAACTGCTAAGGATTTGTTACATGTGGAGAGTTTTTCTTATTTAATTCCTATTTCGTTAGTTGAGTATAAACTGCCAGGAGCCAGCATCATAGTTCCTCCAAACCTTCATGTTTCCATCCTCATTTCGTTTTAGTCTGGCTACTGTATGTAAATCTTAGCCTTCCTTCAGCCCTGAACATCATACACTGACAGTTAAAGCTCTGACCTTTGGCAAATTTAAATCCAGTTCATCAAACAAAACATTCTGCCTGTTCTCCGTTGCAGCTATGGCAAATATGTGCTCTGATAGCTGTTAAACTTGTGTTTGTTTCAGAGCTGGTCCTCGGGGACCAGCTTATCATGTAATTGTGAACTTGGATCTTGACAGGCATTTCGGAACAGAAAAAGAATACTGGAGACCCCTGCAGGTCTCTGTCCCCTGGCTACTTGGCAGAACTGTGGTGAAGCTTCCCTGCCCTTCTCCATCCAGCTTACCCTAGCTGCTGTGCTGTCCTGGAGCTCTAAGCAGCTCCCAGCTGCTGGTCTGGCTGGATATCTTTAGGAAACAATCTTAGATCTACAACCCCAAGTCATTCTGTAGTGTTGGTTTTGATTTTTTTTTTAATAGTTTCAGCTGGGGCTGGAGAGATGGCTCAGCGGTTAAGAGAATTACCTGCTCTTCCAAAGGTCGAGTTCAATTCCTAGCAACCACATGGTGGCTCACAAGCATCTGAAATGAGGTCTGGTGCCCTCTTCTGGCCTGCAGGCGTACACGCAGATGAAATATTGTATACATAATAAATAAATAAATATTAAAAAAAATAGTTTCAGCTGCAGGAAGTTTGTTCATTGATTATCTCTCTTTCCAAGAGACTTCCTGAGTGGCTTTTTATGCTAGTGAATCCAAATTATGCCATTGTCCACTAATAACACAATGAATTCTTTAAAAGCTTTTGTGAGATAAAGTATTACCGAATAGAGTCAGCAGCCCAACTTAATGAGTTCTGAGCATTTGTTCCTGAGTATTAGATATTTAGTAATGTGGCTCCCAAACGTATCTATAAATTTACTATAAAACCATCAAAATATCACTTGACTGTTTTAAAATTTTAGAGTGTGATTTAAAAGATCATTTGGAAACTTAAGCACTAAATACAAAAAGCCAACACGTTCTTGAAAGAAGCTTGGTGGAAGGAAGGAAGGAAGAAAGGAAGAAAGGAAGGAAGGAAGGAAAGAAGGAAGGAGGAAGGGAGGAAGGAAGGAGGGAGGGAGGGAAGAAGGAAGGAAGTAGGAAGGGAGGGAGGAAGCAGGAAGGGAGGGAGGAAGGAAAGAGGAAGGGAGGGAGGAAGCAGGAAGGGAGGGAGGAAGGAAGGAAGGAAGGAAGGAAGGAAGGAAGGAAGGAGGAAGGGAGGAAGGAAGGGAGGGAGGGAGGAAGGAAGCAGGAAGGGAGGGGGGGAAAGAGATGGATTCTTGACTTAACATTAAAATAATATGACAGCAATAATTTTAAATCAATCACAATTTAAGAATAATCAGAATAATTTAACAGAATACAGTCTAAAAAAAAGACCTGGGTATATACAACAATTTATGATAAGTGACCATTTAGTTGACATTAGTGAGATATATTACTATATATTTGGGCAACTGATTCATTTGGAAATATAAGCAGATTCCCTACTTCACTTCTGTAGAGTTATTAAAACTTTAAATACACATACATGTATAAATACAGCAGGAAAAAAAAACTGCGGTATCTATGAAAGACTGAATACCCTCATAGAAAAAAAGTATGAAAATTAAGCAGTGTGCCACAAAAAATGGCAAACATAAAACTTTCTGATTAGATGCATTTGAAATAAAATACCATTCTTTGCTGGACAATGGTAGTGTTCTCCTTTAATCTTAGCACTCAGGAGGCAGAGGCAGGTGTATCTCTGTGAGTTTGAGGCCAGCCTGGTCTATACAGCAAGTTCCAAGACAGCCAGGGCTACACAGAGAAACTCTGTCTCAAAATATAAAAGCAACAATATAAAAAAAAGAAAAATACTATTCTAGATATCTTTAAATAATAATACCCAAAGCCACAGAGACTGTGGATTAGCAAGTAAGTGTAAAATATTAATTTTATGGAAGGTAGGTAGAACGTATACCCATCTTTTAATATGTGTGCACACTCAGATTAGGTACTCTACTGCTAAGGATTATGGGAGGAAAATAGGTGTTCAGTATATCTGTAAGAGAGTGGTGGAAGTGGAAGTCAGTAAGATAATTAAAGATGGTGTATCCCTGCTTGACTTATAAACACTGTTACCACCTGAAATGAGCCAGGCTTCTTCTTAAAGAAATGGTAAGTTCCAGTGTTGGAACAGAGAAAGTACCGAATATCTTGGAGAACAAAAAAAGTACTCCCAAAATGATGGACAGATTTCAAGCAGGCATGGGATACAGTTTGAAGGAGTTTGTTCAATGGCGAGAGAGATAGCTCAGTGGTTAGGAGTGCTTTCGAGGCTATCATGAGGATGTGAGTTTGTATCCCAGCCTTCACATAGAAAGCCAAGGTCCTGTGGATGCCTGTGATCCCAGCACTATAGAGGGTAGATGGCGTTTGAGGATCACTTGAGCTTTCTGGCCAGCAGCCTGGCTCCAGCCTCAGTGACAAACCATGATCCAAGAAGTAAGGCAGAACCTGGTACAGCAGGACACTCAATGCCCACCTCTGGCTTCTGCATGCAATGTGCATATATTATACACATATATACACCCAAAAATTCAAATATCCACTGGCCAAATATAAGATAGGTCAAAATAAACAGCAACAAAAATATTTTAAAATGCACAAGTCCATGCTGACATTCAAAGGAATCGGCAACCATACGGCTAAAACGCATGTGTGCCTCTAAAAGGCACATGAATTCAAACTGGCGAGTTATGCTATTAAGAACTGAGGAACTTAGGATGTGACTAAATCACCAGAGTTCTGTCCTTTTGTGTGAAGTAGCAATTCTACAAAAGGACTGGAGGGAACTAGCCTGCTTCTTTTTGTCCATTCTCTCCTTGTTGCACAAGAAGATGCCAAATCATGGCGCTCATTGTCTGAGAAGCAGACATCAGCTCTCACTCAGTGCTCAATACACAGCCATCTTGACCTTAAACTTCCCAGCCTCCGGAACTGTGAAGATTAACTTCTTTTCTTTATAAATTATACAGTCTAGCTATTTTGTATCAGTCACACAAAGAACTAAGATAAATAAACAGGGGAGCAGTGAAATAATACATTTAAAAGCTGTAAGAAGTTGGAAAATTACCACTTATAAGTGTCATCATAATAACAGTTGTCAAAAATTCAGTGACTGGCTGAAAACTCACAGAGGAACAGGATATATTCATGGCTCTAAATCCCTCACTGTAATCATGCTACTATCTCTGCTAATCAAGCCAGCCAAGATTGTGTGCTGTCTATGATGCTTTGATACTATACCTCCTTGTGTTCCTCTAATCATGAGAAAACTAACAAACAGAAATTGAGGGACACTGCACAGAATATCTGGATTTTTTTCATCCTCAAACTATCAAGGGCATAAAAGAAAAAAAGATGAGGATCAAAGAAAACACGAAATAAAAGTATACAAATTAATTCTGGACCAGATCCAGGATAAGAAAAATTAGCTATTGAGATTAGGAAATTTTAATATAAGCCTCAGAGTGTATGTTGCTGCATTAGTGTTGTGGTTGTTAACTCAGATGTGTGTGCAGGGTTCACACAAGAGGAAGTATCTTTTTCTTAGGAAGTGCTATCGATTTTAGAGTTTAAAGGAACAAATGCATTAAGTACCAATGATAAAACTAATGAAGCAAAGTATTTACAATCAGTAAATCTGCAGAGAGCTAAAAAATGTTTATTCTATCAACAGCAAAAGTCATGGAGCTTTGTGAAGTAATAAATTAAATGGATTAAATGAATCAAATAATAACAGAAATTCATTTAATAGCAAAGAAGATACAACTATTGTGGTTATTTTCAAAGAGATGGGGAGGGGGGAAAGAGAGACAGAAACAGACAGACACACACAC
>LOEQ01003680.1:180202-191024 GCA_001685075.1 Bramus lutescens | reverse complement strand
GGGGGCAGGAGGTGGAAATTTTTAATAATAATAATAAAAAAATTAATAAAAAATTCAGAGCTGTGCACTGCAGTGCAAATTACAATGTATAACATTCTTGTTTAGTCTGTTCGTTTTAGTTCATATGTGAAATATTTGACTTGATCTATACAGTATGTTTTATAGTGTAATTTTGTATTTCTACTTGGCAATTGTTTTAAGACTAAGGAGCACATGAAGAAAGCAATCACTATTATATGACTAATTCAAAGAACAGTTTGTCTCTGTTAAGGTAAAGGAGTGAAAAAATGATTGGCTCCTGGTGTCAAGTGTGCTAGCTGTGGCTTAAGTATGGCTTCCTGTCCATCTCAGATTGACAGCAGGGGCTGTCATAGTCATAGGGCCATCTTCTGTCACTTCCTGAATAGTTGCATACTGTCCATCAATAAAATGACCTAATTATGACATGCTGGACACTTCTGCTTTATGTTCTGTGCTTGTTTGTTTGGTTTTGATTAAAAATTCTCTACACATAGCCCTGGGGCAAGGAAAAACCTAACTTTCCAGTGTTTTCTTCATGTATTACTAGAAAAAAAATGAGTTGGAATGGGAACAGGAATTTGGAGTAAGCATCTTTTACTTTGTTTGGAGATTATAAACATAAAACACAAGGTGATAAATAGGATACATTTTATTTAAAGAGGCTAAATGATGTGTGGAGTGCTGATAAAACACTTGTGGGCCTGTCTCTGTGGGTGCTTGGAGACCAGGTCAGCATTTGGATCTGTGGGGATTAAAGATTGTTCTCCATAGTTCTCAGAGCACCAATACAGGAAGCATTCTCCATCATCCACTGAAGATCTGGATAAAGAACGTGGAGGAAGGCAGATTTACTCTCCATTAGAGCTGGGACGTCCCAGTCTCCTTCCTCAAATGTTGGTGCTCTTGACACTTGGACTGTTGGCTGTGGGTTAGGACTGAAACATTGCCTCAGTTGGGTTCTCAGGCTCATCTTTTCTGGGACATTAGATTCACAATCCTGTCAGCCTCAGTCAAGTCTTCACAATCTCTTTATATATTGCTTTCTTTCTATATACATATACCTCCAATAGGTTCTTGTTCTCTGGAAAGCCCTTACTGATGCACAGATATAGTTTTTCATGAGGGTTTTTTTTTGCCACATTAGGGAATAGTACTGTAGACTTTTATTTTGACAGCAATTCTTGTAAGCACAGAGTTATCAAGTTAGAGAAGTAAAAATGATTGCATTTGTGGTACTTTTAAAGCACACAAGCACAGCAATATTACAGTTCACTTGAGTCACCATTTGTTAATTACAGTTTGGCTTTATTTTTGTGTGCTATAACAGTATTCATCTTCATTATATTATTGTTCTGTTGGCTTGTCAGTAAAATGTGTTATTGTGAATAATGTGGGTGATAGTGTGTCTTTGAAGATAACAAAAGATCACAGTTTTATAAGACAGAATACATTAATTAAAACCACCAAGTTTGACCATGGATGTGTTAACAACTACCCATCCAATTGTGCATGATGTTATGAAAGGGGCCTAATCCGCATTACAGATTATAGATTTTTCTCTCAGGGTGCACTTTTTCATTCATTCTTTCTTTTGGGGGGAGCAGACAAGGGTTTGAGGGGTTCTCCATGTAGCCCTGGTTGTCCTGGAACTCACTATGTAGACCAGGATGGCCTGAAACTCACAGAGATCCGTCTGCCTCTGCATCCCAAGAGCTGGGATTAAAGGCATACCCCCCACTTCAGGCTTCAGGATGTTCGCTTACCAGCACTGCCCTTAGCCTTTCATTCAGAGCATTTGGGTATTTAGACAGGGTGGCCAAGGTTTTCTATATAAACACAGCTGCTATTTCTCAAGAAGGGACCCTGAGAGAGTCTCTTAGGTCTGCATCATTTAGCAAAGATGAAGACCCTATTTATTAGTAGAACTGCAAGCCAGAGTGCATATTCAAATCCCAAAGTAGCCTTTTGTCTCCGACTCCACATTATGCCAAATTAATCATCACAGCCAAGTGGCTCCCCACAGGACTGCATCACCCTTCTTGAGCCACACTCTGATCGCCTCAGCATCCTCCGTGATGTCACAGGATCACTTGGTGTTAGCTCCCCTGCTCCCCCATCACTTTCCAAATAAATGAATAAACAAATGAGCTGGGTTTCTATTCTATGGCTGGTCTTGGAATCTTACATTTTGTCTCATTCATTCCAGTCCTAATATTCGGTATCTAGGGAGGAAATGGTCATCTCTTGTTATGAGTCTGCTTAGCTCAGGTAAAGACAATGGTCTACCGTGGTTGGCCTCAAACTGCAATGGCATGGCCATCATACAAGTGAAAACCTAGGGCGTTTTCAGGCAGAAAATCCCACAGGTTTCCTCACCTCTTACATCTCTGTTTTTCATACTCTTAGTCCACTCTTGGGTTTGTTATGTTCTAGCTTTGATACAGCAAGCTTTCCCGCAGCCAAAGTAGGAGATATTACTGTGTCTGTGTGTGTGTTTACTTGTTTATTCACAAGCCCTAGGAATTAAACTGAGAATCTTGTATGTGCTACTTTACGACTGAACTTGCCCTGCCCCACTGCTGTTTACCAACCATAGTAGCAGCCCAGGTAGGACACTCCTCAGCAGACAGTGTCTTCCCTGCTTTCTGTTCTCCACCAGTTGAGTTCCCCACCCTAATACTCTGAATGCTAACTGAGGTCAGCATACTTCCAGCTCTTCCACTCAACCCAGGTACAGTTGTTAACTCTTTGTATTCTTACGGGATCTTTCTGAGCCCACAGGCCCTTCTTAGAAACTAACAAAGTTCCCTTTTCTTCTGCTAAAACATAGGGATTTGATTTGCTCCTGGAATTACTGATTAAAGCTCAAATTCCATTTCCTCACAGAACCAGTTGAGATAAAGTTGAAGAACAGAAAATGATACTTCTGATGTGGTTGCCTCAGGGGGGAGCTTCGTGTAGGCTGACAGGAGAGCCCAATTACAATTTATAACATCTTTGCTAGAAAGCACATTCCTGTACACTCAATTATTACCTTAGAATAGATTTTTCTTAGCAATTTTACTAGGTCTCTCTATATTTGTATTTGGCTGCCTTAGTAAATGTATATTCATTAATATGTTCCAATCGATTTTCCTTTAATCATTTAAAGTAGTGATGTGGCCATCTGAAAACAATGATACTTTTATTCCCTTTCAAATATATATGTGTGAGTATTATTTTCATTTTTGTCATTTCGTTTAAATAGAACATTGAAAATAGTTTTAAACAATTGTGATAAAATGAGAACGGATAGATTTTTCCTAAAGGTTTCACTTCTTAAAGTGTATGTGTGTGCATGCAAAGAGGCCAGGAGAGCATATCGGATCTTCCACAGCTGGAGTTCAGGCAACTGAAAGCCACTGTTGTGGCTGCAAGAAAGGGAACTCAGGTCCTCTGGAAGAGCACAGCAAGCATTCTCCAACGCTGGACCATCTCTTTAGCTCCACCATCAGTCTCCAGAGGAACAAAGCCCAGATACACATAAGAAGTCTTCTGAGCATTCACGTGTACGCTGTTCTGAGCTATGCTACAAGCCCTGGAGGAGGCTTCAGGGTCAGAACAAAGGACCAAACGAGGACAGCAAAGCATGGAATAAATAGATAATGCATCATATTTGAGGACTTTGATAGTGACTCACACTTCAAGACTTTTCAGAGAATCGCAACTATGGATACGGAGTCTATGTGAGGAGAGGACAGAGCCGGGAATGGTGGTTGAGGGCTTGACCTTGGAGTTAGTCCTTCAGTCAGACGGAAAAATTTAGGCTGGGAAGGAAGAAGCCTTCCAGGAAGAGGCCAGGAGGTGGTACTACCCATCAGGACCAGGGAGACTCTAGGACACCCTGAGCTTCTGGTTCTCAGTGGAGGAAATTGCGAGAGGTACAATATCAAGACATTTGTCCAAGGTGGAGATAAGGTTAGGATCCCTAAGCATAGTAAAGAATGACCTCTGACTGGCCAAATAAGAAGCTGAGACCTAGAAAGGAAATTGTATCAGTAGGTGGAGGAGAATGCTCCCAGAAATAAGATGTCTGATCAGGCATAAGAACAGTGCATTTATAGAATAAAGCATCAAGGGAGGGAACGGCGGAGAGCTGCAAATTGGGCCTGGAGGCAGGAGAAGCCAGACGTTAGAGCTGGCTCTCCACATAGGCTTCACACTGCACCTGCGTGTTGAATGATCCCCAGGACAGGGAATGATTGGCAGGTCTTCTTTATTTGTAGTACACTGCCAAACCCAAGCACAAGGCACCTGGTTTCCTCTGTTGCTAAGCAACAGCCACCTCCTTGATTACTGAAGTTATCATAGCTTTTATTTTTTTCTTTCCCCTGTAACTATCTACTCTGAAACCAGGAACACAAGGAACAAGGCAGAGGCCTGGTTGTTCAACCAATTACAAGCTGGCTTGCCACTACAAGCAGGTGCATGCTCAGTACAGGGAATTCTAAGTACCAGAGCAACGGGACTGGCAGCATGCTGACCCTGAATGTGGAATTGGGGGAGTGGAGATGGAAACTGTACTGATGTTATAAATCCTCAGCAAAGACTGGGGAGAGGGAGGGAAGAGAGGGGAGGGGGAGAGGGAGAGGGGAACAGGGAGGGGGGAGAGGGAGAATGAATGAGAGTCAGATAAAGTTATTTTAAAAATAGTAGAAATTTTGTTCCCACACAAAATAGCAAGTATTTATCATTCTCATTCTGGTGTGAAAATTACTCAGTTCTGTCCAACATAATGAAAACATGGATCTTTTCATTCAGAAATCTTAAAACTTCTAAATTATTATGGCCAGATTTTTTCCAAGACTTACAATATGTAATGAAATGATGATACTTAAACATGGAGAATTTTTTTTGCAAGGTAGAGTAAGGATCAAGTTATGGATGAGGGAACATGATACAGACAGTCTAAAAACCCATTTTGGATCACTCCAGTTAAGGATAGATATCTTGAAGTTTTATTCCCACTTAGAAGAGCAGATAGAAAATGTGCCATCCATGATTAAGGCCACATTTGGGTTAGGAGAGGAGCAATAAGATCCATGTGATCCCTTCCAGAAAGTGCCTAGATGCTAGTCCCAGTATTTGGGAAAGCAGGCCTGATCATCCTTGTTTTAGTTGTGGATGTGTAAACTTCTTTTATTATTAGATTTCACTCACACTTAAATCAAAGTCAACAAAGGAAGAAAACTAAGTAGTCCCTTGTCCTTGCATCTTTATGTTTGCTTGTTAAAAGAAAATTTCTAAAAAATGACTTCACTCAACACCTACTTATAGAATGACTTACAGCTAGCCAAAGAAGCCTTTTGGAGGCAGAGAGGTGGCTCAGTGGGTACAGACCTGTACCCAATGACAACACCTGACAAACTGAGTCTAATCCTCTGGACCCACATCATGGAAAGTTTCCTCTAAAACCGAGTCCCAAGAAGCCTCTGACTTTTACACATGAAACACAGCACATGTGACAGCATAACACGAAAAATTAATAAATTCAGTACTTTTGTTTAAAGAAGGAAGGAAAGAAGAAAGAGAGAAAGTGAGGAAGGGAGGGAGGGAAGGAAGGAGAAGGGGGAGCCGGAGAGAGAAAGACAGAGAGACAGGAAGGCACACTGGAGAGGAGTGGAGAGGAGTATGGTGAGGTGGAGCCGTTTCGCTGAAAGGCATCAGGAGCTGTCACTCCGCCCTCTCCGCAGTCTTGAGTCCATGTCTGCACACCGGCCGAGAAGATAATAGCCGTCACCTACCACCCTTTCCTCCTTGAAATGGAAATGTCGCCTGGTTTTGTTTTTACAGCTCAAAGTTTATTTTCTCTGAAGTTTCTGTGTTCCCATCTCCTCCCTCTCACAAGGGTTATCTAAGGGTATAACTGATTTACTGAAAACTTGTACAAGATTGGTCAGTTTACAGAGCTGCCAGCCCCACAGCCCTGGCTCACTCCCCTGGAAACTGGAGAGAACTTAAAAAACAAGCTAAGTTTTTTTTTAATGCTATATTCCTGGATTTTACTCTTTTAAGTTAATTCTTATTCCTTATCAAAGTAATACGCATGGCTAATTAAAAATTCAAACAGCATTAGAAGGCAGTGAAAGCAGTAGCCTTCTGAACAGTTTCCTGCTCTCTGGCTGTCACACCCATCCCAGAGCAATGCCACATTTTATGTGGCTGTGATCTCCATGGCAGTGAGAAGGCACGCTCCCTGTCTGTTCTCCAATTGAAGAGACTGGCTGTCCACATCTGATACAGGTCCTTCGGGCATTTTTAATGGGTTGTATTGTTATCAGTGAAGCAACTTTTTGTATTTTTAACAGTTCAATTATTTTGCTCTTGTCTTTAGAGGGGGTAGCTAGTTATGGGACATGCCTGCCTGGGGAGTGAGGTCCCTTTTCTTATTATCCACCTTTGTAGACTTTACCTTTTAATTTTGTTTCTTAATCAACACTTGTCTTGACCTTACTGGCAACACTGGCAGTGTGTACTTTGCTTTGGGGCTATGGTAGGTAAGGAAGGTCATTGTGAGTTTACATGAAACACAAGAGAAAATTTTAGGATCGAGAGACATAGTAAGCAAAAATAATCGAGGCTATTACTGGCACAATCCTGCACACCATTTTGCAGTAAGCACTAGTTCTAATAACTGAAAGTACTAGCATCTGAAATAACGGTGGAAAGTATAGTACAAATGCACACCAGCAACACACCAATTTATAATCACTACCAAGTATTAGCGGCTATGCCTAACTGTGCGCACTATGCTTTCATACAACGGCACATCCATTTGCAACAGCATCACCATCAACGAGAGAAATATCTTGCCCTGTTCCATTATGACAGCTATTGCAATGTTAGGTGATCGATTTTATTTTCTTTGTTTTATTTTTTTTCAGCCCCATTATAATCTTTTGGGATTATTGTTGCAATCAATCACTGACCAAAATGTCATTGGGCTGTGGACATCTGCACTCCTATGTGTTATTTACTGATTTATTGACTTTAAATATTGCCAGTGGGTTTGCTTATGAGGCAGATGATTTATCTTTTATAAATTTTCTTCACCCTTTCCATCCCAATATAGTTGTATCTTACTTGATTTTCCTTTACACTATAATAGAAATGATGCGGAATTGTACTGTAATTGACAATAGCTTTTACTTATAACCAGTTATGATCACCAATAATGCAACTCATCTGATGTGGTTGCTTTCACGTCTGTATTTTACTCTTATTGAGGATTTTCTTTTGGTTCCTTGTTGCATGTTATTATCTATTCTACTTCTCCTAAGTTTTGCATATTTTAGTCTCTCTGTTTCACATGAGAACTGTCCTTAGATGTTTGATTGTGTTCACACTGAAATTTGAAGAACTAAAATTTTGAACTGTATTTCTGGGCGTCGTATGGACTTACCAGATTTCTATTAAAAAGTCTTTAAATGTTTTTCAGGGAGGTCTTTGTTTCTGTGAAAGTCAGCTTTTCCAGAGAAGACTCTTAATTTCTTTCATAGCTACTTGGGTGTGCACATGCACATGCGTATAAACATATGTGCATGTGTGATTCTGGCCATTGGAATTTGTGGGTATGGACTAGGTGAAGGAGTCTATAAACGTAAAATCACTGTGCTGAATGTCACCCACCCTAGCTTCAGTCCATGCCTCTGCTTGAGGTTAAGGTTGAGTCTTGCCTATAGTTCTTCTATTAAGATCCTGGGTGAACTTCAGCTTTTTTTTTAATAACACATTTTTTTATTGAATCTTGGGATCTTTCACATTATGTACCCAAATTTCACTAATTTTTCACTCCCTCGATATCCACCCCCACAGTTGTAGTCTCCCCAACCCCCACGTTATCTCTTTGACCCCTCTGAGCAATTACCTGCTCCTCTCTCAATCTCAGCACCCTGTTGCTGCACCGTTCCACTTTCCCAACTCTCCCACCTCTCCATCACATATTTGTTTGTTGAACTTCAGCTTTTGATGAGGTGCAGGTGACCGTGTGTTCCCTGAGTGCCTTGCCATCTGGTAGTAGCATGTTGGTAGACTCTGAAACATACCTATTTTGTTCCCATGATTTGATTCCTACTTTTCCACACACTACCCATCAAAATTAACATGTTCAATGGGGCTACCATATGGGAATGAAGCATAAGTTAAAACAAGATCCATAAAGCATCAAAATTTTATTTTAATTGGGTAAATTGCATTTTTCAATAAAGTTGTTAAAAATAATTCTTACATTACAGCTATAAAACATATAAATAATATTAGTAAATTTAGTCAGCAAGGTCTGTTTGTATGTATACAATCATGCAAATTTCTCTTTTATACTGCAAATTAAAAAAAAGTAAAAAGGCAATAACAGAGCCATTCACTTGGGAGTAATATGTTAAAGAAACACTAGACACTTTCTAATTCAAATTTGCTTCATAATTGATGTGAAAAATGCATAAGGATGGGAGAAATGATAACAAATGTGCAGTAATTAAAAACATTTTCTATTCAAGTTCCAATTTCTACGGAAGTTAGTCTAATGAAATAATTCCCAAAGAATTTAAGATCCAAACAGAAACAAAAACCCCACAAATAGAAAAATATAAACATCATGAGGCTAGGGAAGTAGCTCAGTTGGCAGAGTGCTTGCTTAGAGGGCATGGGGCCTTAGGTTAAATACTCAGCAGACACTGGGCTTGGTGGAGCACGTTATACTTTATCATGCCAGAGGTGGAGGGTGGATGATGGATCACAGGTTCAAAGTCATGTAGGTCAAAGCAATTTTGAGGCCAGCCTTGACTCCATGAGACTGTCTGAAAGAGAAGGGGAAGAGGGGAGGCAGGGATAGAGAAGAAGGGAGGGAGGAATGGAGGGAGAGAGGGAGAGAAGGAGGGAGTAAGAGAGGGAGGGAGAGAGAAACGCATGCATATGAACACACACAAGCACAGAGGGGGCAACTTTTATAACGAGTTGGGTTGGTGGCGCACACACACATTGTAAATAAAAGACAGGCACATTTTAATTTCTGATCTAATAAACCGAATCCCTAAATAGTTAGAGAAAGTGCACTGTAATGAGAAACTATGCATATAAATATGGAATAAGTTATGAAATCTTGGGTGAAACATAATCAAAACATCAAGCTGCTAAAATGGTACAAAAACAACTTGCTTCTTATAAACACTTGTTTTAAATGATGTTTAGAATGGTCTTGTAGGGACTAGAGAGGTGAGTCAGCAGTTATAATGCTTGCTGCTCTTGCAGAGGACTGGAGTTCAGGTTCCAGCACCCACATCAGTGGATCCCATCCACTTGCAACTCCAGCTCTAGGGGATGTGATGCCCTTTTCTGGACTCCACAGAAGCCTGCACACATGTGCACACATCCATACACACAGACACAGAAACACTAATAGAAAGAATAAATAAGTCTTCAGAGATTTTCAAAGAAAGTTACAAAGAAACTTACAAAGCAAACTAGAAAATCAATAACTTAAAATTTTTATATAGTCAAAAACATTTATTGGGAAAAGGTAAAAATAAAGCAAGCTAAGTGATGGGCCAAAGAGATGGTTCAGTGGGCAAAACACTTACTATCAAGCCTGACAACTTGAGATAATTCCCTAGGGTCCTATAATAGAAGAGAACAGATTCCCACAAGTTGCTCTCTGGCCTCCACACATATGCTATAGCACACATGCACACACATACACATACATGCACATGTACACATGCATGTTTGTACGTTAAATAAATAAATAAAACTTGTTTAAAATTTATAGGGGGTGAAAATACATTAAAACAATCAGAATATATGTCTTAAAGGGCAAAAACATAGGATTTTTCATAAAATCACCTTTAAAATCAATTTTTATATACTTAGGTTTTGTTGGTAAAGATTAATTTTACCTAATGAGATCGAAATGATTAATTCTATAATTTTAATAATAGGTAGAGGAAAACCTTTGGTTTTTCTTTGCTTTGGTTTTTAAGAGGCAGTGACTCTGCCTTTTTCCACAATACCTAAGTATATCATTTTCACACAAGTCAGGCTGGATTTCCCAACCTGGAATGCGCATGCTGCTTTGGTTTTGAGGTAATAGCAGAGAATTTGCTGCAGTTGCTGTAACAAGTATTAAAACACAAAAGAAAGCTATGCTAGCAGAATAATACTACAGGCCAGAATTGCACAGATATGGCATCAGCAAGGTCACACACTGGAAGATCTGACTGAGATTTTGTTCTTTGCCAATGCATGTTTCAGGAGCAATAGATAAAATATAATGCCTAGAAATGAGACTCATTTTTACATGCTGCCTTGACATCGATTAGATAGAAGCAAAAAAGCTGTCTATGGTCTAGTCACAATTCCTCTCTAGTCTGTCTCAGCAGTTGTGTTCTCTAGATAGACCTGTAGAAAATGTTAGGTATAGCAAGCCAATCACATCCTTTTGTTGGGACCGTTTTGCAGTTTGCTCCATCATCTTCATAGTTTAACATGTCTCCCAGTGTCTGGTTGCACAATTTGTTACCAAATGTAATCTCTATGTTACCTTGCAAGTCACATGATGTCTTCTTCCTCAGGCTGGGAGTATACATGACACATAAACTGCTCTTGATATCATCTGTTCAGTGTTCAGCCACTTCTATAATCCTAGAGGAATGCCTCCTTCCCAAGGGGATGAATGGGAGATAAAACAGAAGGCTTTCCATGACACCATGTCTCTTCTCTTCTCTTCTCTTCTCTTCTCTTCTCTTCTCTTCTCTTCTCTTCTCTTCTC
>LOEQ01003680.1:149455-164237 GCA_001685075.1 Bramus lutescens | reverse complement strand
GAACTCACAAAGATCCGCCTGCCTCTGCCTCCTGAGTGCTGGGATTAAAGGTGTGCACCACCACCATCCAGCTCAGACTTTCTTTTTTTAGGTTGCCTGGGTCATGGTGTTTTATCACAGTAACAGAAAAACAATTAAGATCATGCCCAGGAAATCTCTGTTGCTGCACTCCTCTACCCTAAACTCACAGAGAAATCAAGCCTTGGTGTAGCTGAAAGGGACCAGAAGATGTCTGTTGTGCCCAGGCTCGCTAGTACCCTCTCGCCAGTCTTGGAACGCAGCTGGAAGGACAGAGTAGGGTGCTCATGAGCAGATTTTCTAGGTAATCCCAGAGCACGTGAATGCAGAAGGCAAAATAAGATAGCTAAAAACTTCCATGACAACACAAAGATAACAAATGAACTAAAGTTAGCCATCTGCTAGCAGAATGAAGATGAGTTTTTCAAGATGTAAGAATGGGTTAGACACAGAAGAAGAGCACTGAAGGGCAAGAGAGTGAAGTGGTGAGTGAGAACTTTCCCAGAAGCTACAGAGAGTGACGGGCGTCTAAAAGCAGGAAAGGAGACACTAAGAAAGACAGACGGACAGGGCCCATATCCAGGAAACAAGGCCCACGAGGAGAGAAAAAAATGAAAGGGATATAAATCAAGAAAGGACAGAAAAGGTAATTAGTGTGGCGAATTTTCAAAAAGCTAAAAGCAGATCTGCCGCATGGCTCGGCTATACCACTCTTGGGCACATAACCTAAGGACTTCACATCCCACTATCAGATACTTGCTCTAGCCACAATAGTTAATGTATGTCTTTACGAAAATTTGGCACACATACACAATGGGATTCCATCCATCTATAGAGAAAAAATAATGCATTCCAGGTAAATGGGTGGAACTTGAAGATATTATGCAACAACAATAAAGAAGTCATGAGTTTGAGGAGGGACTTAGGAGGAGTTGGAGAAAGAAGGGCAGAAATTGTATAAACACAGTACACAGTAAAATATTCTTAATTTTTAAAAAAAGTTCGATTAAAAAGAAGAAGTATTCAGACCTAACCAAAACAAGAATATTGAAGATGGGCTAGGGAAGCAGGTCAGTGGCAGACCACTTACCTGGCATTCATGAGACCCTTGTTTCCATCCCCAAAGAATAAGAGGAGGAGGGAGGCTGAGGGAGAGCAAAGCTTAGAGGAGCAGATAGGAAGAAATAAAAATCACAATCCTATCAAATTTCTCTATGGAAAGTAATTTTGTTTTAAACAAAAAATTCAAAAACTAGAATTTTATGTTCAGCCACAGTTTAAATCAAATTTGTGAGAATAATAGAAAAAAAGTCTTTATGTGTACACTCCTCCAAAGCGATGCCATGCAGAGGCTCCTAGAGAAAATACTTCCAGAAAATCATGAAAAGACATCCGGCAGGAGGATGAGTGATCGAAAACTCAAAGCCATCATTAAAGACAATTTGAAATTTCTATTCATGACAAATAAAATTGAAGCTCTAGGTATCACCATGATAGGCAGGGGATTGGATAGAGACATGAAAACTGAGGGATGAATTTCATACTGGGATTAAATTACACATACTGATAAGGAAAAAATCAACAAGAATAAGTAGACTTATGTGTACATAATAACTTAAAGGTCACGTCCTGAAAAAATATATAATGTTTCACTATTATAAGGAAACAATTACTCAAATTCTCAAATGGAAAACAACCAAAAATTTAAAAAATATAGTTAATGGTAGGTATCAAAAGACAAAATTACAACTAATTTACTTCAGACTGTGATGGCCTTTTATTCGTGAATGTAGCATCCTCCAGTCTACAAAATGGGATGAGAGTTCCCCCTGGGCTACCACAATGACAGCTCAGTTGGTTTTGTGTGGTGGAAAAGGAGATAGAACAACACAAAAATAGCCTGAATGGTTAACAGTAAGTCACTTCAGATTCCTTTTTCTGTAAGGTTAAAGTAGAGAGGCCTTTCTTATTACACTGACTCAGCTACACTGGGCTCTCCTGTTTTCAGGGTGGAGTAAGCCCATCTATTTTGAGATCTATCTTCTTTAAGCTTTGGTTTGATTAGATGGCATTTGGCATGAGAGGCCCTGTGTTCATTTCTTGTGTCTGTCAGGGTCTGTGCAGTAGCCAGGCTGGAATGGTTGCTTCCACCAACTTTAGTTAACAGAATGCTCCATAGAAGGTAATGGGCAAGAGCTCTATTGTATCAAGTGAAACACTGTAAATGGTGTCCCTATGACTGTTGGTCACTTTTAAAAACTTTTTTCCTATATACAAGGATCCTCAGTAAATGAAAAAAGCAGTATCTCCAAAGTTCTCATTTTCTCACAATATTGGACACAGTAGAAAGCCCAACACATTCCAAATAATTGTTATGCAAACTGTACTGAAGCGAAATGGTATCTCCTTTTGCTTTTATTTCTATAGTTATTATAAGTACATATTAAATGCCAGGCAAATAATTTCCATAATTTTTAATTGTTCTAAAAAACTTTGTATCATTTGAAACAATAGTTTATCCTGAAAAGAAAGTGAATAAAGAATGCAGAACTAAGTAATGTGTCAACATTTGAAGGGTGCAACCAAAGGAATACTGAAGAATAAAGTTATAGCTTCCAATGCCTTATTGTGAAACCAAGAAATGTCAGAAACAAATGGGAAATTCACAGCCACACATGCAGCCCTACCCACCCTGCAAGCTGAGAGGAGTGGATGTTCAAGACAAGTCTGTGAACGTGCACAACCTCATCTTAGCAATAAGCAAAGGCATCGAAATACAGCTTTAAAAATGGCTTCAAGGTTTAGCACAGTGGTGTAGCAATGGTTTGCCTGACAATCATATCATTCATGAAACTCTTGGTTTGATGAGGGGAATTAAAATATAAAAGAAAAATAGACAATTAGAAATCATTAAAATTATTAAAAAATCTTTTAAGTATAAGAAAAATTACCAAGAAGGTAGTAAGCTAATCAATAGAATGGGATAAAATATTTACATAACACATATCTTTTAAAAATCTACAAATTCATGATTTAAAGTGTATCTCAGTGGTATAGCATTGTGCCCCATGTATAAAGTCATAGGTTCAATCCTCAGTATGGGATAAAGTAATGGGAGTATCCAAATATGTAAAGAGCTCTTAAAACCCAGCAACAGAGAGTCCATCAGAGCAACAGGCAAAGGATGGGCAAAGGACGCCATGAATACTTCTACAGAAGCAAAATAAATGGCCAGTGAGCACAAGAAGCACAGGGAAAGATGCTCAACAATTCGTTAAGGAGAAGCAGATAAAAGCACAGTGAGGTACCACTTCAGTGTTCACATTAAAAGATCCAATTTGCATATGAAATATACTCACAAGAGCTCATGGGTGCAAGCTGTTGCAAGCTTAAGGGCTTTTGAGAAGGGACTGGGTTGTGAAGACTGACCATTCAATGCATAAATCCATCACCAGGTTTGTAATTTGATGACATGATTGAGAGGCACTGAAAACTCCAAGACAGTAGCCTACGTGGAGTTAATAGGCCATTTGGGAGTATGTTTAAGGCTATGTCTTATTCCTGACTCCTCCTCCTACATCTCCCTGGCTGCCATGGGATATGCAGCTTCCCCTCCACTATCCCTCCCCTCCATCCCCATTTACCATGATGACTTTTGCTTTGCCACAGGCCTAAAAGCAGTGGACCCATAAGGTTAGGAACCAAATAAATCTTTCTTCCCTAAAGTTGATTTTTCCAGCTATTTGGTCACAGGGATGTAAAAGTGACTAACACAGTTTGTTTATATGGGGCAAACAAATAGACCCCCACCCCAAAGAAAACATTGCCCATTATAGGTTGGCAGCAAGTCTCTCTGTTCATCATATTTGCAGTAAAGTAAGATTCCTTCAGTGAACACCTCTGTGATCACTGTAGCAGCAGGAAAGAATAGGGCAATTTACATTCAAGTTTCTGGTATGAAATGACAAATGTCACTTTCATTTACATTTCACTGGGCAAAGTAAATCACATGGCCATACCAAATGTTCATGCCCTTTCTCTGCAAAATTGCCCATATCATAATCACTGGGACCCATGACTACACTGAATTACACTGGCAAGGGGATTAATGTTGCAGACAGAAATTATAGTTGCTCACCAGCTGACTGTAGAACTATCTTGGATGAGTTCACTGAACTCAGTGTGATCACAGAGGACCTTCCAAGTAGAGGGGGAGAGAGAATCAGACAAAGAGATGTGTCTCAGAATAGGCGAGGGAGATGCTATATTGCTAGCATTGAAGCTGGGGCAAGGGAGCATACATCAAGGAATGTGGATTCCCTTTAGATTCAGAAAAAAGAAAACCCTTAAGGAAATGGTACTTCCAGCTATGGTTTGAGTGAGTGTCCCTCCAAAATCCCTAGGTTGGAAATAAAATTGCAAAAGTGACAGTTTAGGAGCAGGACTTTGGGACAATGCAGGAGAGAACCCTGTTTTCACAAATGGGATTTATACACATATAAAAGGAGCTCCAGAGAGCCAACCAACCTTCCATCTCCTCTGCTATGCAAGCACACAGCTTTGTCTTCTCAGAGGGCACAGCAGAGGAGCCACTCTGGAGGCTTAGAATAAGCCTTTATCAAATGTCAACTTTGCTCCTACCTTGCTTTTGGATCTCAACCTCTATAAATTGGAGAACAAAATCTCTATTGCTTACAAATTATTCACTCTGCATTATTTTATTATGACAGAGCCAAATAGTCTAAGGCTTTCCTCAGATTCTTTAATAAGACAGATTTTATTCCAAGGATACCAGTGGCAGACATCTGACCTACAGAACTGAAAACAACAAATGTGGATGGATTGAGGCTGTTACGTTGGCAGGGATTTGTTTCAGCATTGATGGAAACTAGTGTAGAGGGAAGAACTGTCCTCTTGCATGGCCAGATGGAGGAGAGGAGAAAGTTGTTGGGTACCACTGGCAATTATCACAGAAGGTAAAAGACAGAACCCCCACTAATCCACAGGAGATGATCTCACACCTCAGAATGGTGAAGAATTAACAAGAGAGCCATGTGGACAATGGGGAAAGTTCAGGTTTTCTTATTTTAAAACTCATGGTTAATAAGAATTAGATGCCATCCGCAACAGCAAAGAATTGATTGATGATTGGCTATAGCAGTGCATGCCTGTAGGGCCAGCTACTTAGGAGATGAAGGCAGGACAACTGTTTGGGCCCATGAGTTCAGGGCCAACTTCAATAGTACAGTGAGACCCCAACTCTTAAAAGAAGAAAAAAGAAGCAGCTGATGCAAGTCTATATTCACTCAGTTGAGGGGGAAGACTCGAAGTCTCCAATAAAAACCATAGACAGTGGTCTGAGTAAATAAAGACATAATTTGGGATGAGGGGGAGGCAGAATAATGCCCTGTGTCATCTCGCCAAAGTTGCCTGTACGCTAACAATTGCAGCCTAAAATTGTATTGTCTTACATGGTAAAATAGATTTTGTAAGATTTGATTAAATTCATGATTAGCAATTCATTTCTCAGATTATAAGAAATGCTTAGAAATTGGGAATTTAATGCACCTTAAAAGGCAATAAGAAAGAATTCTGAAAAGAGATTCAAAGCCACAAGCTGATACGGTGTGACTCTGGATCACCTCCCCAGCTAACCACTTCTTCCCTGCTGTGCTGGCTATCCAGTTCTATGAAACGAAACACCCCAACACTCTGCGGTTACAGCAGCAGTTTGTTTTTCTGACAGTCCTGTGTGTTGGTCAAGCGGTTCTTCTGTTGTTCTCAGAGGTTGTTCTTGTGGCTGCGTTCAGCAAGGGATAGCTAGGTGTTGTAAGGAAGGCCACCTGTTGGTTCCTGGCCGCTCAGCCCCGAAATAATCACACAGAAACTATATTATTTAAATTACTGCTTGGCCCATTAGCCCTAGCTTCTTATTGGCTAACTCTTACATCTTAATTTAACCCATCTCTGTTAATCTGTGTATTGCCATGTGGCCATGGCTTACCCACTAAAGTTCTGGTGTCTGTCTCTGGCCCAGTTATATGGCTTCTCTCTAACTCCTCCTTCTTTCTCCCAGCATTCAGTTTAGTTTTTCCCACCTATCTACCTATTAGACCAAACCAGTTTCTTTATTAACCAGTGGTAATCACAGCATACAGAGGGGAATCATACATAAGCTAGGGACAGCGGAGCCTCTTCCTGTTGCATCAGGACCCCTTTCTCCACATGTCAGTTCATCACTTAGCTACCAGCTTGTGGCACTCATGTGATGGCTGGGATCCAAGTGTGTAAGCTGATCTCCACAGAAGTTGAGAGTCACCTGTCCTCACCCTTATGGAAGAGCGGAGAGTGATTTTGTAGGTGTGTTGAACAGGGCTTGTTGTCTATGCTTAATAAGGACAAATGAGGGTGGGAGGTATTGCCCCCTAACCTCTGAAATAACTAGGATTCTAGCTGCTTTTTCTTCCAATTCTCAGTACTCACCCCTACATGGTGGGGGCTTGAAGCATTCTTCTCCAGGAAGATGAATCAGCTTTAGGGAAAAGACCAGCATTATGAAAGATGGTAGTAGACCAAAGAAGCTTGTAGTGGATTACCAGGCTTAAACTCCACAAGGAGATCCAGGCCAATTGGTAAATTCTGCCAATGAGGAGCTGCCTAGATGCTTTTTAGCACCCCACTTTTAAATATAAAGAGCCAGCCCAGTATAACTAGGTACTTTCTTCAGTGGCCACATGCCCTTTCATTGCCTAGACCGGGCATAATTTATACCACTGATTCTGTATTGTTGAGAATTTAGATGGTTTCCTTACCTCATAGTACTATGAGAGTGTCTTTTTTTCACATGCATTTTTTTGTATCCCTATCTGATGTTTCCTTAGGACAAATCATTAAAAAGCCTATTTGTGTGTATGTTCAGTGATAGACACTTCTGACAGGTTTGAGACAGACTACCAAGCAGGAGTGACACCTTTATCTGCTGTATTATTTATTCATTTATTGTGTCAAATTATCCCAAACTATAGCTTAAAAATACCAGCACATATTATAGCAACATTTTCTACACATCAAAGCTTTACAAATAGCTTAGCTTAGGGCATGGGAGGGTTGTAGGTTAGAGTTTACTTTTAAAATATTTATTTGTGTGTAGGGGTCTGTCCCTGAGTGTATGTATGAGTACCCTGCATGCGTTTGGTGCCAGTGGAGGCCAGAAGGTGTCTGATTGCCTGGCACTGGAGGTACAAGAGGCTGTGAGTCTGTACCTGGGTGCTGGGAACTCAGCCCAGGTCCTCTGCAAAAGCAGTAAGTGTTCTTAAGTGCTGACTCATCACTCCAGGTCCCTAGAATTTCTTTTGAATGTGCACTGCAGAGGCCAACAGGACCACAGGACAGCCGCTGGGCTATTGAGCAGAGAGCCAGAGGGGCTTCAGAAATCATATGCCATTACTTTCCTACTGTTGAAAAACAAATCATAAAACTGACTTTCACTAAAAGGAGAAAATGTCAAGTAGTTTATGGACATGTGTTAAGACTACCACACCCAAAACAAATAATTTTTTAAGTCTTTAAGCATTAATAAACATATGATTATACTTTCCTTTAAGGCTTACATAAGAATACTTTATGAGCTTTTCATGCTAAGTTGTACTTGAAAATGCTTCCTTCTTTTGTTTTACTAAATTATTTTAAGACTTAAAAGTGTAGAAAAGTGGAAAGGATATGAGGATTCTGTGTACCGTTCATTATCCGTGTAAAGTGTTATCTATTAGCATTTTCTTCTCTCTCTCTCTCTCTCTCTCTCTCTCTCTCTCTCTTCTCCTCCCTTCATTATCCCCACATCTTGCTCTATTTTTCCCAACAATAGTCTAAACATACACACACACTTTAATACTTCAGTGTAGCAGATATAATAGGTATTGTCTCACATGAAGACAGTCCTCAGAAAGTAGACAACAGCTCTCTATGTCTTCTAAACTCTCGTCTATATTTAAATAGCCTTAATGTTTACTGACTATCCTTTATACCTTTAAAACTCCAGTACTTAGCCGGGTGGTGATGGTGCATGTCTTTAATCCGAACACTAAGGAGACAGAGTCAGGCAAATCTCTGAACTCAAAGCCTGCCTAGTCTACAATTTGATTTCCAGGATGGCCAGGATTAACAGGAAAACTTTGTCTTGGAAAAAAAAATCAGAAAAACAGAAATCCAAGACTTAGGCAGGAGCCACACATTTCAGTTGTCTCTTATAACTCTAGTTTAAGCCCACAACACTGATCCTGTTTAGTTCCTGTTTGCTTTTTAAACTTCCAGAATATTTTTCTTATCATGACCCATGGAAGAAATAAGGCAAGTTGAATTGTGAGGTGATTTTTTTATGGCATGATTTAAGTTGTTCCTTAATAGATAAGTAAACCAAATCTGCAAGTCTGGTTAACCTCAGATAAATATCAAACATGACCCTTCATATACCATTATGCATACACCAGATGCTAATGTGTGTTCATCATTTCTCTCATTATTGTGACATCATTGGTGCCAAGAGCAGCTTCAGAACGAAAGGGATAAACCTCATGATTTGTTTGTACATTTCATCATGGGGAGGAAGGCTTGGTGGCAGGCGTGTGAGGCTCAGATCACCTAGTATTCATAGTTAATAAACAGAGAGAGAGTTGGATGCTGGTGATCAGAACATTTTTTTTTCAGTTTGGTCCTGAAGCTGATGGGATGATCCTCCCTGCATGCAGGATGTGCCTTCCATCTTCTGTTAAAATGTCCTGGCAATAGCCTCATGGATAAACTCCGAGGTGTGTTGCCATAGTGATTCTAAGTCCAAGCAAGTTGACAGGATTAGCCATCACATCAAAGACAAGCTTGTCTTATTATCCTCTTGCCGTGATCAGATTCTCTGATGAGAGCAACTTAAGAGAGAAAGGGTTTGTACTGATGTACATTTCCAGGACACAGTAATTCACCACAGAGGAGGCACTGAAGTCGACGTCCAGCACCGATGCTCACATGGTGTCTGTGCTCGAGAAGCATAGACCATTGGATGCTCATGTTTAGTTTGCTTTCTCTATTTTATGCAGTCCAGAATCTCAGTCGAGGAAGTGGGCAGGCTTCCCCATCCCCAGTGAACCCGATCAAGTTAATACCATATAGGCACACTGAGAGGGCAGTCCCCCGGGTGATTTTAGATGTCATTAAATTGACAATTGAGGTAACCCTCACAGCAAGTAATCTGAGATTTTGTAATCAATGTGTTTTCACTCCATGGATTTGGAATCCACTGACGGTCCCTTTCTCAACAACTATGATATCGGGAACTGTGTTACCAAATGGTGATTTCTTTCTTTTATCATTTAATTTGCATGTATTAATTGACTGTATCCTTTAAAAACATTTTTCTTCTCTCTGAAGGACAGATGTTGACTGTTGGATATTATAATCAACAGTTGTT
Source organism: Bramus lutescens (assembly GCA_001685075.1). Lineage (NCBI taxonomy): Eukaryota > Metazoa > Chordata > Mammalia > Rodentia > Cricetidae > Bramus > Bramus lutescens. The sequence continues at coordinate 154,762 of LOEQ01003680.1, read as the reverse complement.
ATTTTTTTTTTTAGTGTTCAACTTATTCCAGATGTGCCCAGTGAAATTCACTGTAAGTTATTTCCAATGTCCAATGGCACGGCTCCACCAACTTTTCAATACTGCTTTACTTCTTGAAGTATGATGATGCCCAGCTTCACCATGAACCTCCCTTGCTGCTGCCCTGGAACAAGCCATTTTCCAATAACATCCACTGATAGGATGTTATGCCTACCAGTGGGGAATATAATTTAGAAATCCATGTGGGTGTGGGTGTATTTTCAACGATGAAATTTCAGATATTGCTATTGGCTTCTCTGCAAGGGATCTCTTAGAAGAGTCGGGCCCTTTGAACTATATACGTACCAGGTACACTACATGTAACATGGACTGTGCCATTTCTCCTCAAAGTCTTATGATAGACTATAAGACAGATACCAGCCTGATGCTTCAGAAAGTTGGCTGAGACCAAGAAGATCTGAGTTATTCAGAATCCAACATCTTAGCTTCATTATCAGCATCCTAAAACAAAAAAAATAACATTTGGAGAAAATTGTAGACTCTTTTCTTAATTTTTTTAATGTCTCCTGTATCATTGAAGAGAAGTAGACCAAAGCTTCTGCTTCTTCAAGCTGTTCTGCTAGTGTCATGTTCATCTAATTTATGTATGTGATCTGAGAATAGATCTCGGATGAATTAATAACAGATTCATTTGTCCAAGGACTTTTAGTATCTCAACCTCTGGATACAACAGAAGGACCTTTCCTCTGCACAGCAGCATGAACATTCTGATACCAGTTTTTGTAAATGCTATGTACCATCAATGCCGATGTAGCCTATCCATGGTACCCCACTTAATTTACTAATTTAAACTATCTTGGTTCAGTTCTCTTGAGCAGATATTAAACAACAAGACTTCCCTCACTGTGTCCAGCATTCAGTAGCTTGGAAGGAGTCACTTTATGCAGTCACAGATTCTTTTCCTCAAGGATTTGAATTGAGAAGCCCGGTAGGGCATTTAAGATTTTAGTAGCCTAACATAGAGTTGGGTGTTACAGCTACATGAGTTGTAAGGATATAAGGATGCCTGGAGGCTACTGTAATTTGAGTAGGAGGGAGAAAGAATTCAAGATGATGGAACCACACCTGTAGAACAATTATTAAAAACCCAGAGTCAGATATTGAGGTTCAACCAGAAGACTAAAAAAGGTAAAACACCAGCAACTGGCTCTTACCTCAACCTCAGGCCAAAAATGGTGATCCTGCCTCCAAGAATCTTCTTTTGTATTTTTAATAAATAAAGCTTGCCTGAGGATCAGAAAAGTAAAACAGCCACACTAGCCAGCCTTACAGACCAGGCAGCAAGGACACACACCTTTAATCTCAGTAGGCACAGTAGCTTGCTATAGGTGGTAGTGGTGCACGCCTTTAATCCCAGAACTAGAAAGGTTTATAAAATAGGAGGAGACAGCTCTCAGTCTCATTCTGGGACTCCTGGAGGCAGAATTGTCATTTTGGACTGAGGTAGAGGTAAGAGCCAGTGGTTGGCTGTTTTGCTTTTCTGACCTTCAGGTTGAACCTCAATTTCTGTCTCTGAGTTTTTATTNTTAATAAATAAAGCTTGCCTGAGGATCAGAAAAGTAAAACAGCCACACTAGCCAGCCTTACAGACCAGGCAGCAAGGACACACACCTTTAATCTCAGTAGGCACAGTAGCTTGCTATAGGTGGTAGTGGTGCACGCCTTTAATCCCAGAACTAGAAAGGTTTATAAAATAGGAGGAGACAGCTCTCAGTCTCATTCTGGGACTCCTGGAGGCAGAATTGTCATTTTGGACTGAGGTAGAGGTAAGAGCCAGTGGTTGGCTGTTTTGCTTTTCTGACCTTCAGGTTGAACCTCAATTTCTGTCTCTGAGTTTTTATTAACCGTGCTTCACACACCATAGCTAAGAAATGGAGACTTGACATTCTATCTTTATAGCATTTCTAGTCCTGGGCATCTGGGGAGTTTTCATGTCCTTGAAATCACCTAGACTTTTTTTTTAACAGAATTAGTTTAATTGGTGTTTTGCTACTGATAAATCTTGGCTCTATTTCTCTGCGATACACTCATGCACATCCACATTTTTATTCTTTTTGTTGTTGTTGTATTGGGATTAGTTCATGTGCAATTACCAGATGAATAGGACAGTGTCAAACATTTGCTTAGAAGACAAAAGCTGCTGTGTAAAATATTAAATAGAGAGAAAGTCTATTTCTTTTGCAAGAACAATCAAATGCTTGCAGATATGTGATCTCGCCCTGAAGTCAGAGTCTAAATCAAGCTGATTACAATCCAGCCAATCAGAACCTAGTAAAGCCTAGATCATACTTCAGCCTTCTGATACAAACTTATGCTATCTGCCATAAATTAATAGCTAGACTCTCATCGTTCCTCCTGTGCAACAAAGCAGCACTCAGCATTCCCATTTGAGAACAGCAAATGCTTATAGTGAGATAAAATAAAGTTAAAATATGACATGATTAAAAAAATGAAAGGCTAATAATTTTGAACTGAATTATAGAAGAAAAAAACATATGAGAAACAGACTTTTCTGGAATACAGTTAGATGCATATTTGATGTTTTCTGAAGGTGTCCAGCTCTAGACCTAGACACTGGAACCCTAAATTCACTTGCGCGTTGGCCATTGTTGCCCTGTGTCCTCTCTCTGACACCCAGTAGGTGCATACCTCCGCTTGGAGCCTTTGCTTGTTAGTGGGCAACCACTGACAGTGTACACACTCAAGAACTGTCCTGTGCCATCAGCTGGCACAATACTTCACACAGGAGAACAGTAGCTTGGCCTGTTGTTTCTAGTCAGGTCAGCTCCGTGATGGTGTTCTGGCTCTGTTGGATCAAGCAAGAGCTAGATTTTTTCAATTTCCACACCTCCATATGGCTCTCACACCCTCCATCTTGCTTTCTTTGCTCCTCTGTTGGTTTTGCCTGAGACCCTTCTCTCAGTGAACGGCTTGTTCATTAATCCCCACTCCAAGTTAGATCCCTGTTTTCAGGGGATCTAACTTACAGCATCTCATTCTTCTGACTAAACAAAGATGGCCTTCCACTTGCTTCTGTCTGTAGCCGTGCCTGCTCCCCAGTGGCACATAACTACAAACTTCACATTTAATTACAGTTTTCTTCTAAGGTTTGCCATCTTGTCACACATCTGGCCCATTTAGCACCTGGCACTAGGATGGCTTTAATGGGAACAAAAGGTCTTTGTTCAGAAAAATGACTTCACAAGTGGAAGGAGGGCTGAAAGAGCAATCTGAAGGGCAGGGCTCACATTAATGAGGAGGTTGCAACACAAAGTTGACCTGCATAAGAATGAGCACACTCTTTGCTCTGACCCAAATGGATACAGGGATCAGGCGGAATAGAGAACTCTGACATGAAGATGGGAGAAAATTGCCAATGGAGGTGTTGCGAAGCCAAGGGTGCTCAGTAATCATAAACTGTGCTGTTTGGCTGTTATCCAGAGGGCTCCAGCTAAGTGAATTTAATTCGCCAGCACAAGTCTGTGGGGGTGACTATGGTGGAGGTAAGGGCTGCCAGAACTCCAATCTCATATTCACCATTTCACTGACCCCATGATGTCTTTTCAAGAGGGCAATAGGGCAAGAGTCCTGGCGCCAGCTTACAGAAAAGTAGATGATGTTCCCTGGAGAAGCTCACAGTGGTGGAGAGAAGCAGCCCTGATGTGAGATGGATTCAAGGCAGGTGTGTGACAAGCGCTCTTTCCCTCTAAGTGAACTAGAAAAAGATGACTCAGAAGCAAAGAGAGAAAAACTGGCAAGTGAACACAGACACATGGATACACACACACACATGCATACACGCACGCACACACACTACACACATATGCATGCACACACACACGCACTCACAATAACACATACACACACAGAGTCTTTGATGAGATTTTGGTGAAATGGAGCATAAAGCATTTAAATTTGCAGCAGAGTTATATAACCTTTATTTGGCTTTCTGTTTTTTTTCTCTCTCTCTTTGTTTCCTCCCATAATAGAAAACATCAGTGCCTATTAGTGCTGGCCTTGGGAAGATTAAGTGCTTTTAGAACGTGTACCCTGAGATAAACAAAGAACAAGCATATCCTGGTAACTAAAAACAGTTTCCTAGGAGGACAGACATCCTCCATCTCCCCTGTCCTCTAAGGTCTGTTGGCTTTTTCATGTCCCATCTCAAACGCTTACCTCACAAGGATTCTACTAGTCTCCCAGCCCACATGAGCTCTTTGCTTTTTGAGCCTTCTGTAGCTTACTGTTTGAAGTTCTTAGTATTAAATTGTTGATGTGGGATTTCTTCTGTATCCTGTGAATACCACTGGTTAATAAAGGACTGTCTTGGGCCTGCACAGGGAATAGAGGTAGGCAGGGAAAACTAAACTGAATGCTGGGAGAAAGCAGGGAGAGTTAGGGATAAGCCATGTAACCCCACCAGAGACTTAAATAATATAGTTTCTGTGTAAATATTTTGGGTCTGGGCTGCCGACGAACAAGTTGCCTCATTACTACAAATTGTGTTATCTTTTCTATTGTTATATACAATTAGGAACCATGTTGGAAAATGTAAATTAAGACAGAGATAGTTGGAGGGAGGAATTCCAAGAGGTTCCCCTTACTGTATCAAAGGAAGGCAGTCCTTGGGCCAGACTAAGCCTAATTCACGGAAAGGATTTCATAATGGCTTTGTATGTTCTCCAAAGAAAACAACAGCATAACTTGTATTAGTATGTAAGTCCTTTGTTCATATTGGCTCAGCTAATATTCACTATGGCCCTACATTCTTCATTTGTTGATAAAACAGCTGAATCACAGAGATGCTAGGGGATCTCATCTAAGAAAGTATAGAGGCCAGATGTGAACCCAAGCAATTATGCTAGGTTCATAACCCATGCCCTTGGCAGAGAAGATGACCTGTGGGAGGGAGGGGGACAAGTGATGGAAAGGGAGATTGAATGCAATCAAAATAAAATGATGTACATACATGTGATGAAACTGTTGTTTTTTGTGCTAAGAAATAATTAATGAAATGTAAAAGTGGAAAGCCATGGGATGAGAACAGGCTCTTAACTGGTAAGTCATATAGTCTGGTGTGGAACTTAAAAATCCCTGGTCTAAGATTGACGGGCAAAAGTTGGCAGCTTGGGTGTGGGGTGGGGTGAGGTTAAGGGGAGATGGGGAGAGAGAAGGGAGAAGGAGAGGATTGGGGAGAACTTGGGGGAATGGGATAATTGAGATGGAGGAAGGGTGGATATGGGAGCA
>LOEQ01003680.1:111288-129392 GCA_001685075.1 Bramus lutescens | reverse complement strand
ATAAGCTAGCTGTGTGGGAGCCGGGTGGGATGAAAAGCAGGCCCGCTCTCCCCTTTCACTACAAGGTAAACACACCTTGAAGAGTGAGTGCATCTAATCAGTGCAAGGATGAACTGTAGAGATGCTGTGGGGCCTGTCAATTTTTCCTGAGACTTTAGCATCCATTTCTCAGATGCTGGGCATGGTGGTTGCTGATAGCAGTAAGTATTCCTTAACATTTAGTCTTTGTCAGTCCAGCATTAAAGTGACTATATTAGTTTTAAGACTTTAAACACATTTTATATTTTATTTTCTAGGAGGGTTTCGTCTTCATGTACGAGCTTTCAGGTCCATGCCTGTGAAGAAACTTCTGAGGCTAAGCGTGGAGACTCAGGCTTCTAATTGATTACTTGAGAGTCTGAGGCAGGAAGCTGCTCTTTCAAGGGCAGTCTGGGCAACCTAGTGAAGACTCTGACTTAAAATGTAAACAGAGTGCTGGAGATGTAGCCTAGGAGTAGAGCACTCACTTGTCTGGCAAAGCCTAGTGCTGTAGGAACTCCCTCAGCCAATAGCCTTTAAGATACCAGCCCACTTGGGTGTGGCCTCTTATACTATAAGTGCCTATTAAAGCACACTCTCTTTCTACCTGGCTTCTGGATTCAGTTCCTGTTCCCTGTTTGTATAGAGGACTGTGATCTGTGAGTCTACCCCTAAATAAATAACTCTTTATTATACTCAATTCTGAGCTAGTGTGGGATTATTTTATAACTTCCATCTTCAACCTAGGACTACAAAAAAGAAAAAGAATAAACAAACAAACTTCTGTGATCCTGGTGTGATTTCCGGATCTAGATGGTTCCTTAACTCCTACACTCTGTCCAGAAGGAATGGAAGGCGAGATTCATGTCAACAAAATGAAGGCTATCACTTCTGTAGAAGGTGACATGCTTTTGCTACATCCTATTGCTTGACATTCAGTTTTGGGACCATGCTCATGAACACCTGGGAAAGGTAGCCTTTATACGAGGTGGTCAATATCTCTCAGAAATTTGGGATTCTGTTACCAAGGGAAAGAGAGAGAACAGATATTGGAACAATGGTCACAGTATTGTTCTTGGTGGCAACATCCTGAGATTTAGGCAGGGTAGCACAGCCCACCAGCGATCCCAACACTTTGCCTTTGAAAACTTTCTTGGGGTCCATTCCTATTGGAATGTGTAGATATTTTTTCTTTTTGGTTTTTCAAGACAAGGTTTCTCTGTGTTACAGCCCTAGCTGTCGTAGAACTAGCTCTTGGAGACCAGGCTGGCTTTGAACTTACAGAGATCTGCTTGCCTCCTCCTCCCAAGTGCTGGGATTAAAGGCGTGCGCCACCACTGCCCGGATGGAATTGGCAGATCTTTCTTTGGGTGTGTGGGCACTTGCAGGAGTATGTGTGTGCATCCAAGCACATACTTGTATCCTTTTATTAGAAAAGGAAACGATTTAATGCTGTTTCCTTTGGTCTTCTTGCGCTGTCAGATGAGTTGGGTTTAGAGATTGCTATTGGTGAAACAGTTCCCAAAGTCTCTTTCATGTTTCCTTTGTTGATTCCACAGGATGGCTTTCTTTCCCTCATCCTTTCCTCCCTTCCTTCTCACGCCTGTTACTTCTCACCCCACCCCCTCTCCTCTATCTTCTTATGCTGCCCTGGCACTCCCTCGCCACGTCCCACTCCTCACATTTTGACAAGGGTGAAAAGGGGGGGCAGGGAGGAGACAAGGAATGACTCAAAATGTCTGCTTTAGATATTTTTTAAACTTTTATTATTAGTTTTTATTACACAAGTAATACATGTTCATTGTAGAAAAATTAGAAAACACAGAAAAGCAAAAAGAAAAATAATCACCCATAATCCCACTACCCGTGGATAGCTGCTATTAACATAGTAGTGTATGGCCTTCTAGCTTTCTTATGCATATATATACATACATAGATATATTTATATGTGATTTTCTTTTTTTTACAAATATTGTATCATACTATACATACTGTATTATAACATGTTTTCATTTAATATATATTGTCAACGTCAGTATTTATTCCCTGAAAAAATTATACAGATACTACATGCTCTTTGTGAAAAAGTCAGAAATCACAGATATGCAGAAAGAAAATACAATTGCTCCAAATCTCACCTCCCAGAGAGAAATGTTGGCATCTTGCAGGGAAACAGTCTTTCTGATTTTGCAACATACACACGTTAGTAAGAGGGTAACTCTCTAGAAAGTCTCCTATTATTTCCTTTCTCTATCTGACAACATAGACTGCACATTTCAATAAATACACATGGTGAGCATTCTTAATTGGTGCATGGTATCCATTGAAAGGATATACCATATTTAACCATACAATATAGGCATATTTACAAACCGTCCTTTCTTGTATGACTTTTAAAATAATGAATAAATGCATCTTAGCTCACTTTTTTGCTGAACATTAAATAACATAATAACATTTATTCAGTTTGCGTGTGTAGATTAAAGGCTAACCTTCAGGGGAGTCAGTTACCTCCACCTACCATGTGAGTTCAGGGGTCTAACTTGCTTGGTGGCAAGAGTAGTCTTTCCCTGTTGAGTCATCTTGCTGGCTCATTGCTGAACTTTTAAAAGGAGAACTTCCTTAATGTGAAATTACAGAGAGTGCGTGAAAAATGCATAGTGCCAAAATACTTTCCAGAAAGGTCATATCGGTTTATACTCTTGTTGGCTACAAGGGAAGATTTATATCTGAAATTTCCTCCTGTCCCCAGGAACGTGAATGATTTATACACATGTCTTTCTGCGTTGTTCATATATGCAGTTTTTATTACTAGTCTGTTCAGATATGCTTAATATTATCAGTGGATTATTACAGCTTATGGTGTCTTGCTACCTTGATTTTTTAAGCTCAATTGGAATCTTCTGGACAGTTAGATTCTTTCTCTGACTCATGAAATACTCTTATGCCGATCATTCACTATTCACTCATTCAATGGCCATGTTCTCATTATTTGGTGTGTTCACAGCACTACGACAGGAGATGAGAAACCAGTGTTAAACAAAATGTATGCGACGGTCACCTTTCACACTATCAGTTTAGTGGGATAGACCAACAATCATACAAGAAGTACCGGAAAAAGTACAAGTCTTGTAAGCAACCGAGACTGCCTCGGAGTGCTGTAGAGGTCTAATCTCTTTCTTGCATGAACTGCAAATACTATTTTCTCTTAATTTGGTTTATTATTTACTGCATAGAACTTTTACCTTCTTTAAAAAAATAACGTCAGTCCAACCCATCCATCTTCTCTTTATAGCGAATCTTCCTTTGGTATTATGCTGAGGAAGGCTTTTATCCCCCACATTAAAATAACGTCTCAGATACTTATAAGTCTTTTTCGTGTTTATTATTTATTCATAAGTTTTAAATTTCGAATACTTATTTTATTTAGAATTTGTTTTGATGAAATTATGGACCTAATATTGCTCCCAGGAGAGGTTAACTAGTCATTCCAGACAACTTACTTATCACAACTTTTCTCAAATTTTATTGGATGTACTGAGGATGCTGTAATTAGTTATAGCAATTTATTGTGAGGTTGATATAGTAGCAGTGCTCTTCCTCATTCTACCTATAGTTACTGGAAAGGTAAGCATTTTCTGTCGTGATATTCTAGAACAAAAGGAAAACAGAGATGTTGCTTCTTAGGCTCGGATGTGTGAAGAAGGGACTCAGGCTGCCAATGCCAATTCTTAATTCTTTCAATCCTGAGATGTTCATAGTTTGGAAGTCCTAATGGGTTCATTGTTAATCTGGTCCATCCATAGGTTTTCTGAAATAAATGAGACGGGTTTGAATATTTGCTTTGTGTCGTTTTGAAGCTGACATTCCACTAGGTGGCAGCATTGCCCAACTATGAGCATCCTAACTTTTCTCACGAGTAAGGAGGCTTGAGAATTTCGCCAGCATTAGGACTCTTGCTGCATCTACAGCTTTCTTTGGACCTGAACAATGAATGGTACAACAGGGCAGCTCGCAGTGGGTCTGCATCTAGACGCTACACATCAGGGGTCAGACATTAAAGTGATACTTTGGCCTTATGGTTACTTCATATTTCTTCAAAGGAGCCTTTGGGTCTGCCCCCAACTGATTTAGAGCCCAGGAACTTGGCTTTAAACAACACATTTGTGGGGAAGTCCAGATGATGCTTACTTTTATACATGGTGATGTTCTACAGGTTTCCCACTCACACAAAAAAATGTATTTTTTACAATTTGCAGGAAAAGCTAAAATGGGCAATAAAAAAGTATGGTGATAAAATGAGTGTGTGCCACATACGAAAAAGTGTCATCCTTTTCTGTTTGAAGCATTTGGGTTTGTTTGTGAGACAATAGTCAGCGTTTTCTCCTACCCCAGATGGGCTGGGTGCTTCTGTAAGCACAAAGATAACCTTCTGCAGGGAGCAGAGGCAGCAGCTTTATCTCATGGAACCACACCTGAGACAGTCAGTCCATTGGCGAGGTGACAGGAGAGAAGGGCAGCTCCTACCAGATGCACTTGGCATGTCTAAGGGGAGGTGGTGAAACACCCATGGCAACCAGAAGCCAACATAGTTATCAGAGCTTAGATTAACTAAATGTTGCTTCAGGACCTGCTACTTCATGGTTGTCCGTAAATCTCAGAGTGTGTCTATGGGAGCTGTAAAACTGAGCAAAGGCTGGAGAACAGGCACTGAATAAAAGGTAAGGTGCTTGGACTATATTACCTTAAATACGGAAGTCTGGCTAGGCGATTAGATGTATTCCCATCTCCATGAATAGCTACCATGGCGTTCTCAGACATGGAGGTGAGACCTGATTTTTTTTTTTTTAACAGTCTTCATTTGTACAAAGGACAATTGCACAAAGGTGTTATTATCACATTGCGACGAAGGAGAGAGCGAACGCAAATGAACCAAAGCTGGAGCGCTTTAGGTCAGGCAGCAACAGGAGCTAGTGTGCTGCACCCCCCTCCCCGTGGGCTTATCCAATAGCAAGTCTGCATGGGTTTCTAGGAATGAGGCTGTAGTGTGGGTTTCAGTTCAGTCAGAGTGTGTGACAGAACAGAGACAGGGGCTGAGAACATGCCATTTAGAAGTGATAGCTCATAAATGAGATAACCTCTATCTCATTTGCAGAGACCTGTATTTTGGAGCGAATACTAAGCTTTAGTCAAGATGTCAGGGCCAGGTGAGCTGGGAGTGAGTGGTTCCTTGCTTTGTCAGGAGTCTAAATAACACATTCCTTCCATTGCTTCATGAACACCACTCCAATTCAGAACATCTATAATTTTCTCCTGCAAGTTGTCAGAAGTACTTCTTTTAGTGAATCCACTCATATCTGTAACAATGAATGCATTAGTTAATGGCTCAGGGGAACGTGCTGTGGGGTTCCAAGAGTACAGCCCACACCACCTGGTGGGATGGAAATGCAGACCAATGAGAGACTTTGGAGGCCTTTTTCATCCCTGAATTCTCTCACTTTTGATACAAAAAGATAGGAGAAAATTTAAGGTACTGTACAAGTTTCTTTCAAAATATTAGGTTGAATTATGTGAAACTGCCATTTTTAAATAGGTCAAAACAGTCAGATATCAGCCATTTCATAGAATTCAACCTAATACAATAATTATCCATGTTTTCCATGTTCTGTAAAGTGAAAGGCTTTACAATATTTTGTTTTTAGGCCAGGATAGTGATATCAGTGTACAAATAAGTGCCTACCCAGACCCGGGCATAAAGCCACCACTTGAAGCTAGTTTGTCCCTATCAGGGTTGGGCACCAGCACCTCCTGTCTGACTTGAAGATTGTTCAGAGAATGGAGAACAAGGCAAAAAGTGCAAAGATTCATCTTCCCACTCATGCCAAATTCTGCTTGAAAAAAGGGTCAAAAGGAGGATAGAAGAAATTAAAATAAAATGGGATCTGTACCATATAACAAGTTCAATGGAAGAACAGAGCCATGAGTGTGAAAGCATAGCATGTGGCTCCCTCTTTTCTAAAATACAGTATTGCTTAGTGTGTCCTGCTCTCAAAGTGCTAAACATTAAGACAAGACACTGAGTAACACTGGAAAAGCCATATCTGCATAGTCATCTAAAATGAGACAAGCTAAGCTTAACTAAAACATTTTCTTCATTAATAATGTAAAATGTTAAAGAGTTTATGTTCTGAGCTAGTTCCGGCATGCCCTAAAAGATTGAACACTATGCTGATGTGCGGACTCCATGCTTCAGGTTTCAATTCAAACAAAATGTGATAATATTCAATTTTACATCTGAGGGTAATTGTATAGGTTACTACACCATTTCCTAACTGGATAACTTCATTTTCCAAGAAGCTTAAAAAGACACCATTGGATTAAAAGAAAATTAGTTGCCCATATGCAGTGTACGAAGATATTAGGATTATTGAGTATTTACAAAATGTATGTTTCATATATGGTTTTGTTGCATTACAAATTATGATTTTTTTATGTTGACACTTAGATTCTGACAGAATGGAAGACTAAATGTAAATGAGCGCAGAGAAAACAACACATGAGGTGGTGTGTGTTTGGGTATAGCATTATTTCTAATGATACTCATAGATTGCATTTTTGAACAGTTTTGCTGTTTAAAATAGATTTCTATGTTTAGAGACATGTTTCATATCTGGTAAATGGTTAACATGAGATCAGCAAGAGCTACAGATATACTATTATATGTGAAATAATTTTTCTCTGTATAATACATTTAAAAAACCTTTAAATAATTTAAAAATCATAATTCTTGCATCTGTCATGGCATGGTTCAGAGCAGACATGCACAATGTCAACTTTTAAAAACCCCTTTAAAAACGGGCTGCATTTTTTGAATCTGTTCTTTTTTTTTTCCTTGATGGCAGCTGCTTTCAAGTGTAAAATTATTGAAAAGGGCAGGGAGAGGCGGATAAAAGTAAGAAGGAAGCATAAAAAAGGTGGTCAAAACCATTCTCGGCGTTTGGCTGCATGGAGATTTCCAGTTCTGGGGTGTTTTTCAGGCGATCTTGGAGGTGAGTTTCCAGGGGGAACCACCTAGCTTGACACGAGACAACACAACCCAAAGAACCTTCTCTTCCGTCTTCTGACCATGGGGTAGGGAGTTAAATTCAGAAGGCTGCTGTCATCTGTGATGGGACAGAATGTACATAGGAGTAAGGCACAGACAAAAGAACCCTCTCTTTATGAAGTGGCTTTAAAAATCCATCATCCCGTCCATCATACTCTAAACCTCAGCAATGTCAATGTTTTGGATCAGAGGCTATCTCTAGCACTGAAGGACTTCAACAGTATGCTTGGCTTTCACTCATTAGGATGCCTCCATCAATTGGGACAACCAAAAACGTTCCCAGATCTGGCCAATTGTCCCCTGGGACAGATACTCTAAGGCTGAGAATCACTGGTTATAATTAAATTGAAAGTGCTGGGAGATAGCCTTCCAGTTGGGAGGAGCCGCACATACCTTAGTAGAAGGAACCCAACATCTGAGTGAGCTTGGTTGGTTTTGTAAGCTTGCCTTCTGTGACCCTCATCCATCACTCAACTGATGTAGGATTCCCCTCTATACTGTGAATATACTTTATTACCATTGGTTAGTAAAGAAGCTGCTTTGTCCTATGGCAGGACAGAATAGAGCTAGGTGGGAAAACTAAACTGAATTCAGGGAAAAAGAAGGTGGAGTCAGGCAGGAGCCATGAAGATGAAGAAGGAGAAAGACACTGGAAACTTACTGGTAAGCCACAGCCTTGTGCTGATACACAGATGAATAGAAATGGGTCAATTTAAGATGTAAGAGATAGTTAGAAGTACTCCTGAACCATCGACCAAACAGTGTGTAATTAATATAGTTTCAGTGTGATTATTTGGGTCTGGGTGGTGGGGAAATGAAAGTGCAGTCTCAGTTTACATTCAGCCTCACTAAACTTTGATGTCCCTGGGTGTGAATTTGGGTTTAGTAGTGAATGATATTTACCTTAAGTGAAGATTATATTATGTGAAATACTCACTTAAATTGATAATTAGTAACTATTTTCCTTTATATAGGACCATTTTCTTGGTTCCATTCTATTCCCTTCGTGTCTTAGGAAGAAATTTCAGTTATTTTATGTTGTGTCTTTCCACATACATATGCGCATATATATAAAAAGACATATATGCAAATATATACATACAATAAGACACATATGTACATACATATGCATTAGGTTAGACTGATAACTATTGATTTAACACTTTTGGGGTCAAAATTTTAGCATAATAAGAAGTTGAGGAAGAAATGAACCAGGAGGCGAGCTTGTTTTCCTGAGCTGGGCTCTTAAAACCTACTGCAGTCTAAAAGGAAAGGAATTCAGGAGGTCCTGGGAGAGCAGAATTGCAAGCATGGGTCTCAGGGGATAGAGGACTATGAAGTATTAGCTGGAAGCCACCAGCAGGAGCAGAGCTAGTGCAAGGTCTGCATGTGACACAAGGAATGGTTGGCACTGAGGACTGTCAGGTGGCTTTTCAGAGTAGGGTTGAGGGGCTCCCCTTCCCCACTTCCAACCTTAAAGGAGATTGAACCTCGACCAGAGGCATTATCCAAAGTTAGATGATAGCATGGATACAGGGAACACCACATGTTAAGGGAACTTGTTTGTGGTTGATGGTTGTTTTTCTTCATTACAGAGCCTGGATGCTTAGGAAACTGTTGAGGACAAAGATAAACCCAGGCTTCCTGATCCTCTCATAAAACTATTTTCACCCAGGTACCTGAGTACAATCATCTTCCCTTAAGACTCTCTTATGTGTCAATGTGTTATACTTATTAGCAAATTAATACTGCCCACCCAAGCTGATAGGGATCTTGGCACTGGTTTAATTTGTGATAAATTTAGCTATACCCTGAGAAGCATGTTTAAGCCAAAGGAGAAAGTGGTTGGCCAGCTGGGCACAGCAAATGACTCTACCACCCTCCCCTTTCTAGTCTCCAGTGGCTAAAACTGCTGTAAAACTCATGTTCTTTAAATGTGGAGAAAACTAGTTTCATTTTTATCTTTTTAATTGTGAAAAATAAATTGCAAGAATCCAGGCATCAACATTTTGAGAGCTAAGACTACAGTCTTTTTCATCTATATTTAACTTGTTTCAAATGTGTTAAGACCCTGGAGGAAACGCCAGGCCCACTGCATGAGCTGGGGCCTCACTGTGCAGGGAAAGCTCCCAGAGGCTAATTGTATTTTTAGAAAAGAAAGGAACCATACATAACTCACCTTTTCATCAGTTCTGGGACTCTTATTTTAACTACCAAATGGTCAATGAACTTAACCTAACTGGATGGGGCTTTGAAGTGTAGCTCAGGATCTCTTTAGGTAATGGCTATACTTTTCGAATTTAAGTTCACTGGCAATTCAGGGCTTTTTGGGAGCAGAGTCATCAAAAGTTGAAGGATATTTATAGACAAGAAAGATCTCTCTCTGACTTGTAAGATCTACCATTTAAATGCCCCTCTCATGTGCATCGCTTTCATCACAAAAGAACTGTCTACTGTATATTTATTAAGGGAAGTACCTATTCATGTTCTGTTGCCACAGGCTGTGTCTTGCTCTTTTTTTTAAATGTTAAAAGCACAGAGGTGTCATACACAGATATGAGATTTTCACCAAGACTGTCTTACTTACCCATTACAGTAAACAAAAACTTCTTTCTATAGAAGAGCCTTTTATGGTATTGCAATTCTTCCCATTCAACTTCTTTGTAGGTTTGTGTGTGTGTATGTGTGTGTCTGTCCTGTCATGCATACTATGAGAAACACAACCTGGTACACACACACACACACACACACACACACACACACATATACAGGGTATCTATGCTGCACAGATGTGTGCGCACATGCTTATATACAGGGTATCTATGCTGTACAGTATATGTGCACACACATATATAGCATATCTATGCTGTACAGTGTATGTGCACACACATATATACAGGGTATCTATGTTGCACATTGTGTGTACACACACATATATAGGGTATCTATGCTGTACTGACGTGTGAGCACACACATATACAGGGTATCTATGCTGCACAGTGTATGTGCACACATATACAGAATATCTATGCTGCACAGTGTGTATGCACACTTATATATAGAATATCTATGCTGCATAGTGTGTATGTACACATATACCGAGTATCTATGCTGCACTGATGTGCACACACACATATACCGAGTATCTATGCTGCACAGATATGTGCACACACACACATATACAGGGTATCTATGCTGCACAGATATGTGTGCACACACATCTACAGGGTATCTATGCTGCACAGATGTATGTGCACAGGCTGATGCTTCACTTACAAGTGGACACAGTCTTAAGATGGATGGGAAATACTGACATTAAGCAAAGGTCATGCTACCTATTAAGGATGACGACTGCCTTGGATCTGTCTTTGATGTGTGTTGTCACACCTTTGCCTAGCCTAGAGCTTGTCTGATCATCACCTAGGGCAGAGGAGAAATAAGAGCTTGAAAATCCTTGGCACAAATCCAGAACAGCTTTCTACAGCATAGGAAGGCTGCAACTTCATTGAGTTCTACAGTTCATTAAGCTGCAAAGGTTCCTCGAACCCTTTGACACTAACTCAGCTCCAGGTAAGCATGTCTCATCACACGAACTAAAATCCTGTCTCTGAAGTTTGAAGGGCTGCCGAAAGAATGTGAGCAAAGTGGAATATTTCCTGTCTCATTTTAAAATCATTGGGCAAATCCAGTTGAACTTGTTAGAAAATTGTTGAGTTTTACTGTAAACACATGGTTGGATGGGGTGTATTAAGGATTCTATTAGTTATTCTTTCCCAAAGTGCACAATTTCACGAAACCACAACTAAAGACAGATTGAAAACAAAAATAAAAAGTGGGAAAGGAAACAAAGGAAGAAGAAACTAGGACAAAGTGAATGAAAAGATAGCCTAGGAATTCTAATAATCAGTAAGTTCAAGAACCCTTGACTCTCTTAAGAAACAGGAATGCTCTTTCTCCATTATTTGATTTCCTTTTCCTAATATTTGTTATACAGATGGCATTTTGAGAAAAAAGAGGGGCATAAAACTGAGAAATTTTAAAAGTATAATCTGAGTTTAAAGCTGTGTTCTCAGACATAATTAAGAGAAATGGTCAGATGGTAACTGTAGCAGTCTTCGTACAAACTCTACTATCCATATATATATGTGTGTATATGCATACATATATATACACACACAAATATATAGAGAGAACACATTTTAGAGGACTCAGTGACTCTCAAACAACTGGTGTATTAGTGTCATCTGAGCCCTTTGAATGCACAGATTGACTTCACCCTGCTTGCTTCTAGAACAGTATGTCTGGTGTGGAGCCAGAAAAGCAGATTTTCTTACAAGTTCCTAAAGCTACTAATTGCAGTAGTATTTTCTCATTGGGACCACCAGCCCCCAAATAATGAGACTTATTATTAATTATGAAAGCTTGGCCTTAGTTAAGCTTGTCCCATTAGCTCTTATAAGTCAAATTAACCAGTTTCTATTGATCTACATTCTGCCACATGGCTTTTTACCTCCCCTTCATTCTGTATGTCTGACCCCCTCTGTGTCTTGCTGGCCTCTCTCATGTTCCTAGATTCTTCCTGAGTTCCTCTCTTTCCCACCTAACCTCTTCCAGCCTAGCTATTGGCCATTCAGCTATTTATTAAACCAACCAGAAGGTGCTCTGGCAATGACACATCTTCACAGTGTACAAAAGATTATCCTACAGCAACAGATATGGCAAGTCATAAGATCAGACCTTGAGAGCTACTAAATTAACAGAAGGCCTACTAAGTATAAGGCTTTATGTGATGCTTAATTTGATTGTCAACTCGATGGGTGTAGAATTATCAGGAAAACAAATCTCCAGATGTGTCATTAGCTTTGGTGGGAAGATCTGCCATGCAGGTAGACAGTAGTTCTCCATGAGGCTCTGGGCTGAATCAGAGAGAGAAGAGCATCATATTCATTGCTCCCTTTTCTAAGAAAACAATTTGACCAGCAGCTCATGATGCTTCAACGTTACCTGAATATTCTCTGTCTCCTCTAACTTCCCTGCCTTCACAAGTGCTTTCCTTTCTCCAAAGTCTGCCCTGTTGTCACACTTCTTTGCCGTGATGGACTGTATCCCCTGGAACTGTAAGCCAGAAAGAGCCCTTCTTCCTTTAAGTTGTTTTGGTCAGGTGTTTTTAGTACAGCAATGAGTTAAGTAACTAAAACACCCTGTGATGAGCAGTGAGGATAACACCAAGATGGGATTTAAAAGAAACATGGACACTGGCCTTAAGGATCTTTTCTTGTTTCTCACTGTGAGACTACATTTACTAAAGCATGAGAAAGAACCAAATACAATGTCATGAGAATTCCCAAGAAGAAGGAACAAAGGAGTTATTTCCATTTTGAGCACCTTTTGTAGAAGATCCATGTAGGCCTTGGCGACCATTCTTGGCCATGAGGAATGAGAAGAACTTGAGTATTTGTTCAAGGGGGTAGGCATTCTGAAGGAAGGACATAGTATAAACACAGATACAGAGGCACCATGGCAGCCTAGTTCAGGTTCAAATAAACAGTCTAGTCAGAGTGGACTGAAAGGTTTATGAAGGAGGGGATAGTACAAACAAAACCTACTTAAAATGACCTATATAGGCCCACGGCCTCCTGCTTCTCAGTTTTTACATATGCTTCCCTTCCCCCACATCCTTTCCTCTTGGTTGATGGGTAATCCCCCTTTGAGATTAGCTTCAGCTGCTTACGTATTGCATTTTCTGACTGCCCCGCGCCTGCCTTCCTGTTCCCATCATTTCTATAAACAATTGCCTGGGTAGATTAACTGCCTCTAATCCTGTCTTCTTACTATGCTAAAACAACTGTTTATGAAAATCTTCATCTATCCATCCTTGCTGTCGCAGCTCTATATCCCTTTCTCATTGGATAACTCCTCAACCAGGCTTCCCTGTCTCAAATTCCAAGTTAACTGCTTTTACCAGTACCATCAGTGACTACCTTTCTGCCAAATCCTTCAGATTCGGCAGTTTTTATCCAGCCTAACCACCCTACATCATTAGCCATTCTTTCCTTGAAAATTTCTTTGATTCATTTTGCAATGTTCTTTTGATTCTCCTCTTAGGATCCCCTTGTGAACTGCTCTTCCTCCCTTCAAGACTACATTTTTGAACCCCAGAGCATTCTGTAGGACAATTCCTCGTTGAGAGTTGTAGCTGTCTGTAGGGCTCCAAGGACCACTGTTCTGAAGATCCTCAAATCTGTTTCCAGTTTTCCTGGATCATGTCTTCCCTCAACACTACTTACCCTTGAACATTACCCTTACCTCTGTGTCCAAAACTGTGGTCATGTTCTGCCTTGAGGGCTCTCGCTTCCTTCTCTCCATTTAATGGCCGATGTCATCGCTCACTCTGCTATCCAAGACTGAATCCAGATTCATCTTTGATTCTGCTTTCTTCCTTATGAGTCATATCTGACCTCTCAAATCTTCCTGCTTAGTCCCTGACATTACAGAAAATCTGAAGCATGTCTCATCTGAAATACAGCACTGCCCTCCTAACTGAATCCCATTCTAGAGCTGATTCAGTTCCTATGGACTCCAGTGCATGCTGTCAACAACTGAGTTCCACGCATGAGGAAAGTTACCAATGCATCCCACAGACTGACCTCATTAAGTCAGAACTGTAGCAAAGGTGAAACTGTCTTTCAGGTTTAATCTATTTCTGCTGATCTGTTTTATAACAGCAGGCATTTCGAAGAGGTTTGCCCTTCACTTCCCAGCCTCCTTGGAGCCTTTGTCAGTAACCTTGCGGGCTCCCCACAGGTGGTTCCATTTGTAATCCATTTGACACAGCAAGCTGATCATAATTAATGAAGCTCCCTGCAGCCCTGCCAATGAGCCAGAATAGTGGACAGGAGGGGCACTAGAGCAAGGAAAGAACAGCAGGCCTAGAGCCAGGAGACCTGGACATTGACTAGAGCCGGCCCTGGGGGTGCCACAGAACAAGGGTGGCCCACTCTCCTTCTGGGTACCTATGTCTCCAAGCTCAGGCTAGAAGGACACCCCCCAAGGCAAGGTATGAGATGAAGGTGCCTCAGGGATGATTGAAAGCCCTGCCCTTGGTCGCTTTCCCTTTGTTCCCCCACTGAAAACCAACTTCAAGTGAACATTTGTTGAGTAGGGAGTTAGGGAGATTTAATCAAGTCTTGAAATGAACTCAGGACCACTTCTAAGTGGAGAACTAGAGTCTGAGCTGCAGGGGTTCACACGGCCAGCAGTCTGGGCACAGGAAGCCAGGACCGTGAGTGACATTCCCCCTCTTTTCTGTTTCTAACACACATGCAAATGGAATAAAAACAGAAAGGAAATAAGCCAGAAAAGAGACAGATGGCTCGCTATAATGGTTTCCAACCAGTTAGAACCAGCTTTGGAGAGCAAGGTTGTACATGGAAGAGCTGGAATAATGTCTCCCCACATCGCTCCATTCCTGCACACCTTAGCTATGACCTGTCAGACTCACAGGTTGCCAGTGTGGGGAGGCCCTGTGGTCATCTCAGTCTATGTAGTCAGAGGGAAGAATCTGGATGATTTCTGAAAGGAACTGAGTGGCATTGCCATATGTGCCTGTCAGAAAATGTCTTGAGAGACTGGTTATCCTTCCCTCAGGGCCTGTCAGGCCTCTTCCTCCCATTCTCACACCCCTCTGCCCACTGACAGTATGCTCTGAGTAGAGGCCAACTTGCTAAGTGTTTACATTTCGCTACAGAAGGCGATGCCTGGATTCCCAAAAGCCCTTTGCCTCAGCTATTCTTTTTATTGTTAGAATATGAACCACTTCCTACCTAAATCTTTGTATTTTCATTTTCCAGTTGAATTCATGATTTAAGGCCTGGTATTATTTACTTGGGCGATTATTCCCTTTTATGCTTTCAACAGCAGTACCAACACTTATTGCTGTTGCTCTTTTATTTTACAAACACATTTAAAAGTTCTGTTCATAGAATCTAAAAATATTTATTTGTATTCTACCTCCTATGATTTAAAAATTACCGAATAAAAATAAAATTTCAGTCTTTCTGTCAACACATGGTTCCAAAACGGCTGTATGGATTAGCGCCAGTTGTGGAAGGAAGGCTTAAAATGGGTTCACTTGAAATATAGACTTCATGGAATTCACAACATTCAGACCAGGCACCGTGGGAAGTTACCCTGCTGGGAAGCTGCATGTGTGGCTCAGTAAGAGGCCAGGGAAGAGGCCACAGGAGAGATTGCCAAACCTATTGATCCTAACATGTGCTCCAATGTGAAGTCCCAGAGGCCCGCTCTCCGGCCTGGAGCTCAAGACGGATTTGACAAGGACATGACACCTGGTGCTTGCAGGCTGAGTTATGCTTGCTGCTGGCTTGGAATTCTGAGCAAGTCTGGTGGCCCAGCTGGTAAATGATGAGAACGGTTTCCGCAAACACGACAACAGCGAAATGTCCCTGCGCTTTGACCGCTCGAAAGATTGACGATAGGTAGGCGGTCTGCCGCCTCTTGAATCCTCAAGCCACTATCTGAAGGCTTCCCCCAACCAGGGACAAGAACTCTGAAATTTCCAGATATCAAACAGCTTGCTCTAGGCCACACGGTTGGACAACGACAGAGCCAGAATCTGAACACAGGACTAGCTTTCATTGAAGCCCTTCAGCCGAAACCCACACTCACTTCTCAGCAGCTTTGTGTGAAATCCTGTTCCTGCACATCTGCTTTCTTCAGTACTCTGAGGCACACTGACTGGCTCTGAGGGTGGGGGTGAGGGGTGGTTGGCCTCATGAACTGGCTCTTGGGGCTCACTTGGAATGACCTGCCCCCTCTTCTGACCCAGGCCTCCAGAGCAGTGCTGCCTAAGACGCTTCTCAGCCGCTGTCTGGTGCATTCTCCCGTCTCTACCTCTCCACCTTCTGCTGAGATGCTCTCTGAGCCAAGAGGCTCTTCAGCCCTGCTGCCAAGTCCTCCCCCTCCCCTCCTCTTCACTCAGCTTCATTTGCTCCCGGCAAACAGTGCACTGTCCTCCCTCCTGAACAGGCTTTGTTGGGGTAAACAGGAGTTTCTTTCTTGCCTCTGAAGAGCCTTTCCTGTTCTCTTGGTACCACTTTCTGATGCTAATGTTTCATTCGTGGCTGCTCTGGCTAAGGATGCTTCATGCATGCAAAGCACATAGTATTTATTTATTTTTTATTTATTTATTTATTTATTTATTTTTGGTTTTTCGAGACAGCAGGGTTTCTTTGTAGCTTTGGAGCCTGTCCTGGAACTAGCTCTTGTAGACCATTATTATTTACTTCTGTGTGCATCTCCAGTCCTAGAGTTCTGTACAGTTGAGTGAAAATTTAACAAACTTTTTTTTTTGTTTGTACCAGGTGGTATTCCTAACTGTGCGCCAGGCTCCAAGGACAGTGGATCCATCAGTTACCACAATCAGGACCATCCCTCATACTGGCGAGCATCACTTTCTGCATCTGTGTCAGGCTGTATTCTCTTGCAGAGATCTGGAGATGTGCTTCCTGAGTTCAAGTCTGCAACCTAGTCATTCTACTATAATTTATATGATGCTGAAAAAACTGACTAATCCACATGTCCTAGTTCCCTGTAGATTAGGAAAACTATAGCAGAACACCACCCCAAATCATTATTTAAATAGGGGACTGGCTATATAGTTCATGGTAGATGACTTGCTTAACATGCAAGGCCCTTGCTTTGACCCATAATATGGGAGAAAAAAATTATGTAAGACAACAAAGCAGAAGTATATGAAGTACACAGGATAGTGGCACACTGTGTATTCCTAATATATATTAATTCTTTCTATTATTATTTTTATGTAATTGAATATGTAAATGAAGGAATATTCCTCTACTAGTCTATCAGCTTAGTGAAGACAAGAGACATGTTCTTGGTCCTATCGTGGAGGCACACCCAGTGTGCTGGTGTTTTCCATGGTGCAATACAGGTTTGGCAGGGACGTGGGCATCCTAGTTCAGGTGAGTGTATCTCTCTACTTCCGTCACTGAGACTGTCACCTCATCATGTCATCTCTAAGGAAGAGAAATGTTCAAGGCCTTCCTCTCTTGATGGGGAGCACTTGCATTACCTTGCTAAGAAGCAGGTTCCAAGTTCAGCGTGCTAAAGACAATCACTGGCTCAAAGAAACGTCCCAGGACTCACCTTGATTTTTCAGCGGTAAAGGCATGGTTTCCCTGAGTTTGCTGAGGAGGTTTTTCATTTCTCGCATGTCTCTGTAAAGGCAATAAAAAGACAGAAAAAAATCAGCTGTGCATTTCCCAGATGAAGCCTCAAGCAGTGTGTGCTTTGGATGAATGCAGGCTGGGACCGTACATGGAATCATACCAGGTCCAGCTTCTCATTGACACAAATTGGATTTACTTTGCTTTTACATGAAAGAAAATCTGAGAGGAGTGGGCTCCAGAAGAAACGCAGTTTCATGCCAAATGTTTCCCTCAAGAGGGATTCTGCTTCAGCCCTCGGCGTCGTTGCCTTTGGTCCGACCTGGCTGAATTCAGTGGAGAGCCTTTAGAATGAGGAGAGGACTATGGATCTATAGAGAGAGGCCAAGGACACACAATTGGAACAGTGGGCCCCTGGGGGAGTCAGGCTTGGGATGCATCACTGAGACTTATGGCCAGATGGCTATGCTTCTGTGCAGATTCCTTGCTGTCTGCTTGTTTTAAGACTCTCCTTGCCATGAACTGAACTAAATGTCAGCAGAGCAACACATTATTATTACTATCCTTACTATTGTTGTTGTTATTGTTGTGTGGCACTGGGTATCAACCCCTGATGTAGGAGTGTCTTCTATCTATCTGTTGCTTTCATTGGTTAATTAATAAAGAAAACTGCTTGGCTTGATAGGTCAGAACATAGGTAGGTGGGGAAGACAGAACACAATTGTGGGAGGAAGAAAGCAGAGTCAGGCAGATGCCATGAAGCTCCAGCCCAA
>LOEQ01003680.1:99338-111043 GCA_001685075.1 Bramus lutescens | reverse complement strand
GGGGGGCCTTTGTGAATGCCAGCGAGTCTCTCTATCAGTGAACTACACATACAGCCCTTGTTTCTTTAAGGTGAGTCTTGAATTTCTGGCTCTCCTGCTTCAGCCTCCTGAGTGCTGGGATGGGGTTATACCATCAGGCTTGACAAGAGATACATTTTGAGACCTCCAGAGAAGACCTCTTCATAGTAGAGATATTGGAAGAGAAAGGCCATCAGGGACCATTGAAGTCAATTCCCAGGATCCATATGCTAGAGGGAAGGAAACTAATTCCTGTAACCTGTCATTTGGCCTGCACATGTGCAGTGTAGCACACATGCACAAGAGCACACACACACACACACACACTCACAAACTTGTCTTCCTGACCTCACATGTACAGTGTAGCATGCACACAAACATGCCCGCACATCTAAATGCACATAAAGAAATAAATAGATAGGTAAATACATTTCTTTAAAAATGTTGCGGGGGAAGGGAATTCTAAAGTTTAGCTAAAGTTGGTTGCACAAACCTGTTACACATGGGACAGAGGCAGAAGGATCAAAAGTTCAAGGCCCACCTGGCTACTGAGTGACTCAAGGCCAGCCTAAGCAACGTAGTGAGACCCTGTCTCAAACAAAAAAGTGGGGGGAAAAGGGAGTGGGGGAACTGAAGACAGAACTCACAGGTAGAGCATTTACTTTGCATGTGTGGAGCTTTAAGTTTAGTATCTAGTACTACAAAAGAGGAGAGAGAGAAAGGAAAACCTCCAGATTGGAGATTTTGTATCTGCTGCTTTTTGTTTTAAGTCGAGGAAAAAACCACCACGCAATTTGGTTTAAAGCTTTCAGTCTGTTTAACACAGCACCATTGTTGTGTTGACTAGCCTTGCAGGGCCACTGTTGGGAGAGGCTGCAGACCTGAGCTGATCCTCTCTAGCTCACAAGGGGCTCCAATCATACCAGGAGAACACTTGTTCAATTATGTTCATAGCAGCCAGAACCTGGAAACAACCTAGATGGCACTTGACTGAAAAACAGATAAAGAAAATGTGGTATATTTACAGAATGGAGTATTACTCAACTGTTAAAAATAATGACATCAAGAAATTTGAAGGCAAATGAATGGAACTAGAAAAAAATCCCGAGTGAGGTAATCCAGACCCAGAAAGACAAACATGGTATGTACTCACTCATAAGTGTATATAAGTTGTAAAGTTAAGGAGAACCTGGCTACAATCCACAGACCCAGAGAGACTAGGTAACAAGGAGGACCCAAGGGGGACACATGGATCTCCTTGGGAAGGGGAATTAGAAGGGATATCCTGGGCGGAATGGGGGCAGGTGGGTATGGGAACTTGAGGGATTGGGTTGAGGGGTAGATAGAGGGGGAGAGTGTTAAAAGAGATGATGGGAAAGGGGGCCATTTCAGGGTCAGGTAGAAACATGATGCAAGGGAAAGCTACAAATCTATAAGATGCCTCTAGCTAAGACTTAGCAATAGTGGGTATGTAGCCTGAACAGACCATCCCTGTGATCAGATTGGCGACTACCCCAATTGTCATCAGAGAGTTTTCATCTAGTAACTTAAGGAAAGAGTTACAGAGACCCACAACCAAACATTTTGCTGAGCTCAGGGAATCCTGCTAAAGAGAGGGAGGAAGGATTGTAGGAGCCAGAAGGGTCAAGGCCATCACAAGAAAACCCACAGAAATAACTAATCTGGAGTCTAAATCAACAACCAGAGAGCCTGCATGGGACCAATGTAAGCCCTCTACATATATGTTACAGCTGTGTAGCTTGGTCTATTTGTAGGGCTCCCAACAATGGAAGCAGGGGCTGTCCTTATTGCTTTGGCTGACTCTTGGGAGCTTATTCCTCATACTGGATTGCCCTACCAATGGGGAGGAGCTTAGTCTTACCTCAACTTGATATCCCTTACTTTGTTGACACTCACGAGGAGGTCTGCACCTTTCTGAACAGAAACAGAGGAGGAGCAGTGCAGAAAGGAAGTGGGGGAGGGAATAGAAGAGAGGAGGGAGGGGAAACTGTGGTTGGGTTGTAAAAGAAATAAGTAAATAAATTAAAAGCCAAACAAACAAAACCTAAAGGGAGTTCAAGTCTTAGGCAGCGCTGACTAGGGAAGGAAAAGAGAGCGGCCTGGTGCATGGATAGAATGACCCCGGGGAACATTTAGACCGGCATCCAAGGCTGTGAGGCTGATGGAGATGGAGTGTCATGGGCACAGCATGCAGATGAAGAAGGAAGAGGAGGCACAGGGAGGCAGGGCCACCCTCAGAAGCGCTTCCTTGTAAGATATCCAGACATGTTCAATGTGAGGGGAAGCACGAAGCATGCACCGTGAGGACAAAGTTCCATCGTCATCTTTCACTGGATGATCCCTGTGCCTCCCCTGCACCCAAGAAGAGAACCTGATTGGGTTGACTTCCAGAGTGGGCAGTCGCCAAGGACTTTTAAAGAGCTCTTCTGGTGGGTTAAACACCAGCCCACCGAGCACTGAGCAGAGAGAAAGGGAACATTAAAGAAGCTCATCTCTGCCTAGGTTTCTTATTACCTGCTTCTCTCAGGCTTGCCTCTCTTGACCAAAATCTAGATTTATATTCTAGCCAACAGCAAACATTTCACACTATCCTACTCAATACTTACTGACACTTATCCTTCCTTCCTTCCTTCTTTTCTTTTTTCCTTTTTTTTCTTTAAGACGGGGTTTTTCTATATAGCCCTGGCTATCCTGGAACTTGCTCTGTAGACCAGGCTGGCCTCAAGCTCACAGTTCACAGAGATCCACCTGCCTCTGCCTCCAGAGTACTGGGACTAAAAGCATGTGCCACCATGCCTGGTGGTTTCTTAAAGCGTGAGGTGTGGCTCTAACTGCTATTTGAGGCATACGAAAAGGAATGGCTTTGTAGATGGCTTCTGCCCTGGCCATGACATTCTGACAGATGTGTTTTCTTTCTCTGGGAACAGACCAAATAATTTTCTATTTATTTCTATAAAATAATTTATTCTTACAAATTAAGATACATGATTCTTTCATCATCTGTTCACATGTCTATAAAATTGAGACAAGCAAGTTTTATTGTATGAATGCTCAGATATTGAAGTACATACAAGTTATATTAATAGCACACAATTACCACATGCTCCAATTTCCTATAAACACAGAAATTTGGTAATTAGCTTTAGAATTATATTACAACCTGAAAGTAGAACCACAATGGCTATAAATGCCATTGTGTGTTCCGTTTCTAAAAATAAAAAAAATAAAATGTTCATTATCTTGTCAGTGAGTCATACACTCAGAGGAACACGGGGTAGAACTACCCCAAGTTCATTCAGTCTCTTTGTACCAGCTCTGGGAACATTCATAGCAACGGGCAAAGGCATTCGTGGGAAGGCTACACAAGAACCTTGTCTTTTTGCTCCACAGAACAGCATTTTCAACATGTTGATGGGATGGGTCCTCATTCTTTTATCATTGTTTCCTCAATAAAAAGAATCATGATAGGATTTCTCCTTCCTGGAGAAAGTTCCTCTTCAGCGGTAAACCGTGTAGGTCAATGCGTTAGCTCATTCTGGCAACTAAGTGGTATCACACCATCAGGTGTATTCCAGGAGAGGAGTAGGAGGCTGTGAATTGGCCAAAATGCTAAGTAGGACATTCCCAACATCCCAAATCTAAGAATCTATTAGAAGTGTCTTTGGTTAATTTAGATTCTCTTCCCTCAGACAGAAGGGTGATTTAGGAACTAGCCATTGGGTGAATAGGTCTGTCCTTTCCTTTTCTAAGAAGTATACTGTTTCCTTTCCTTTCTTTTTTCTTCTTCATTTGAGACAGCACCTCCCAAGTACTGGGATTGCAGCCCTGTAATCCTGGCTTGTTTCCATTTGCAATGGAGATGTGCTGTACTGAATGGAAGTAGGCAGGGACCTAGGAGCCCTAAACTGCTGCAGATCCTGCTACCCTCTCCCTATAGGGTATGGACCTCTTACTTACTGTGATTTGAGTATAAAATGGTCCCAAAGGTTTATGTGTTGAAGGCTTGGTCCCAGCTGGAGGACCAGTTAAGAGGTGGTTAGATCACAAAGGCTCTGACCTAATTGGCAGGTTAGTGCATTGGTGGATAAATTATTCGACATTATTATTTGGAGGTAGGGCAAAGCAGAAGGTGGGGCCCAGTTGGAGGAAGTAGGTCATGTGTCACCAGGGGTATACCTTTGAAGGTCACAACTTGCCTCGGGCCCCTTCTGCTTTCTCTTTGCTTCCAGATTGTCACAGGTGAGTAGTGTCTTCTGTTAGAGGCTCCCCTGTATTGTCTCAGGCTTAAATGTAAGGGATCCAGCTACTCCTAGGCTATGTCCTCCGAAATCAAGAGCCAGGACAAATCTTTCACCT
Source organism: Bramus lutescens (assembly GCA_001685075.1). NCBI lineage: Eukaryota > Metazoa > Chordata > Mammalia > Rodentia > Cricetidae > Bramus > Bramus lutescens. Next base: position 106,648 of record LOEQ01003680.1, on the reverse strand, counting down.
TCGAGCTGTTTTCTCAGTGATTTTGTCACAGAGACGCAAACCCGACTAACAAGTTCCTGCTAGCGTAGCTGCTCTGTCAGACCATAGTAAGCCCTATTTCTCACGAACCTGAAACAGAAAGCCCTATACTCTCAGTGGCCCTGAATGACATGGACTGGAGGAGGGTAGGCGTCTGTCCAGGGGTATCACAGACTGGAGGAGGGTAGGCGTCTGTCCAGGGGTATGGCCCACTTACCTTTCAGTGTTCTCGATGTCCGTGGAAACCTGCCAGGACTGCTGCTGGCCATCTAGAGGGGACAAGGAGGAGTCCTCCAGGGCGGGCGGTTCAGCGTTCTCCTCAGTTTTGCTCTCCAAACTCTTCGCTCCCCCACTAGCTTCCTTTCCTAAGGAAAAGGTATTCAGTAAGGAAAGGGAGTAAGAAATCAGCAATACAGTTTCTCTCCTCAGCATGTCATTGCAAATACTGGTTATGCTTTGAGTGGAGTGCCTCGTTAACCCTAATGTCTCTCTGAGTTATAAAGTGTGTACAAGCGTGTGTGTGTGTTGTGTATTGTGTATGCATGTTTGTGTGTGTATTGTGTGTGCATGTTTGTATGTGCGTGTCTGTGTGTATTATGTATACATGTTTGTGTGTGTGTGCATGTCTGTGTGTATTGTGTATGCATGTTTGAGTGTGTATTGTATATGCATGTTTGTGTGTATGTGTGTGTATTGTGTATATATGTGTGTATACATGTTTTGTGTGCATGTGTATATTGTGTATGTATGTGTGTATATTGTGTATGCATGTTTTGTGTGTATGTGTATATTGTGTATGTATGTGTGTATATTGTGTATGCATGTTTTGTGTGTGTGTATATTGTGTATGTATGTGTGTATATTGTGTATGCATGTTTTGTGTGTGTGTATTGTGTATGTATGTATGTGTGTGTATTGTGTATGCATGTTTGTATGTATGTGTGTATTGTGTATACATGTTTGTGTGTGTATATAATGGGCTCTTACAATATTCTGGAATGATAGACGAGATCAACACTACCAAAAGATCAAAACAAAATTTAGGGCTCTACCTTTGATGAAAAGTTGCTTTGTAACCTGGCATGAGTGACTTAGATTCCCTTCTCGGGAGCAGGGATTTAGCCTGTGAACACAGGCTGGATTTTTGGTCTTAGAGTCAGGGTCGGGAGCAGGTGACGCTCAGCAGGGAGTGTGGGAGACCCTTGCTGTTCGCTCTGATCCCAGACACTGGCTTTCTCAGGCTGCTGCTGAGCATGGACTAGCTGTCCAATTCCTTGGCTCTCCAGTCTCCATGAACACAGCAGTCTACATGAAGGAACCCAGCCCTACAATGTGGTAAAACTGTGCTGACACACTAACAACTCACCAGCTGAGGTGTTGTGCCAGGGGCCTCGTCATCCTGAGCAGCTGTCCACAGCAAAGCACAAGACTTGTGTTTACTGTCCCTGGCCTCAAATACATAAACTCCCAAACAACTCTAAAAATTGGGTCAACCACAAGGTGACATGAAATTGGATAGAGGATCACAGTCCTTGCTCTAGGTATATACTATGTCACAATCTCCCCCATTTTACTTTGAAGATGTTTATAGTCACAGAATCATGAAAATGGTCAGAGAACCAGGCTTCAACCCTCTCCAGTTTTGTTATTTATTAATTTGCTCCTTCATTCTCTATAGATATTTCTTGATTGTCAGCTAAATACCAAACACTAGGCTTGATGTGAGAAATAGCAATTGAAAAAAGACTGGTTCTCCCCTCCTCCTGCTTTTTCTCCTCCTCTCTGTCCTTCAGATCGCCTCTCCCCTTCCATCTTCCTCCCTCTCTTCTCCTTTAGACAAGATCTTGTTGTATAGTCCTGGATGTACTGACACTATATAGCCTAGGCTGGCCTCAAACTCACGGCAATCCTCCGACCTCAGTTTGCTGAGTGCTAAGACTACAGGCACAAGCGATCAGTAGGTAGTAGAAAAAGCTGTACAAATAACTGCAAAGCTACTTCCAACATTAGACAGTTTGGAGAAAAGGTATCTCTTGTGTTTTTATTCTCTTTTCCTTAATTTTATTTTTAGTATGTAGATATAATTCTAGAGAAATTTAAATTGTTGGCCATCATTGAAAATGGATGATATAGAAGTTTCACATATTTCCTTTTAACTTAGCCTTACCAATCCTTTAAAATCAACAGCAACTAAAAACCCCTCAAATGTGTGAAGAGACTTGCTGCCATGGGAAAAATCTAGCATTCCTAGGAACTGATTTGTCTTGGTTTGTCTCTTCTGTCTCCCAAGCTAGCAACAGAAGGAGGAAGGCGGGAGCTGTGCACCCTTCCTCAAAGCACAACAGAAACTTGGAGCACTCAGTCAGAGCATGAAGACAAGTTACCCGATGGGAAGTTTGGGTCCTTGGCAGTGTGCTTTGTGCACAGGGATCCCGGGGCTGTTGCTTGCCTGAGGAATTGCTTTTCCAATCTTATGGCATGCTGTTGGGTGGAAATTAATTAAGCACATAATTTAGCACTATATCATTTCACAGTTGGAGGTCAATGACCTCTCAGAGCCATTCGTGTTTGCCTCCAGGCCCAAAGGCAGGTGTCCGTTTGCCGCCCACCTCTGGGCAGAATTCACCTGGGGACTTGAACCTGAGCTAGGTGATTTGGGAGAGGGCCAAGGGGGACTCCTGGGGAAAGCCCTCAACTTTTCAAACTTTAAAGGCTAGATAACATGAAGGCATGTACGGGATGTACCTTTGACTGAAAATTTCCGAGGGGATCTGTGGGAAAAGGTTCTTAGCCTCTATGTGCCTCAAAATACATATCCTTCCCAGCCCTTCTGCCATGCTTGCACCTGCATTCTGTTGGCTGTGCACAAAAATCTGTGTTCACACGAAGCTTTTCTGAGAACTTGGATGGCATTGTTCTCTCATCTTCCATTTATATCCAGAGATGCTTTTGTACGTGGTCTATTTATGGATCGTTGAAAAGTTATAGTCTATAATCTTTCAACTTTCGAATCCTAAAATGGCTCCTAAATATGTCTTTCTGTGAACTCTTTTTTTATGTGAACTTTTCTTGGCATTTGATTAGGATTCACCCTTTATTCTGAAAAATTACATATAAGTTGATATCTAAAATTACATAGGAATTTTTACATATATTTTGTGATCAATCATTTAAATATAGGTTGCAGGCCTTACTTCACACAGTCCTAAGGACTTTGATATCTAGGATGTTATGGATGGAAGATGGCTCAGTGGGTAAGAGACTCTGCTGTGTCCTACCTATGCAGACCTGCATACAAATCTCCCACACCTGGGCATACACAGGCATGGTTGCACACGGCTGTCACCCCTGCTCTAGGAAGAAGAGATAGGAAAATCCTGGGAGTGCTGTAAACAGCAAGTTTCAGATTCTGTGTCAAGTGAATAAGGTGACAGCAACACAGGAAGATGCTCAGCATCCTTCCCTTGTTTCTGAATATGCAGGCATGCACTCTCACACCGTGTGTATACACATGCATGAACACCCAACATACAAAAACAGAGAAAAAAGAATAAGGATGTTATATTTTGTTACCCCCAAAATGCTCATAATAATTCTAAATAATTCTAAAACTTTTGTTGAATACAATTAATGAAATTTGATACAGACAATATTATTAATATCTACTCTGTGTTCAAACTTGTCCAGTTGTTCCAATAGTGTCCTCTTTGGCTTTATTTCTGAGTGGAGGAACCCAACTTAAAGGCTATGTACAGCAATTTCTTCTCGTGTTTCCCTGATTTGTTTCATTTAATGCAGCGCTCTTGCTTTTTCTCTCATGAATACTTTCACTCAAGAGGAGTCCACAGGAGTTAATTTATAGAATGCCTTTCTTCCTATCCAGAGCTGTCTTATGATTCCCCATGTCTAAGCGTATAGTAAACATCTTCAGCAAGAATGTCACAGAAGCCATACTGGGTCCTCGGTTCATCACACCGGAAAATGCATATGTACTGTGATGTACTGTTAATGATGCTAATTTGGCTAAGGCGGCTAATGGCAACTTTTATTATTGCAGTCACTACTTTCTCTTTGTTGCATAAACGATTAGGTGATTAATTGAGATAGCACAATAGTTTTAATTAAAGTATTCCCGGAGCTAGGGCACAGTGGGGTAAAGTACTTGTCATTCAAGTGTGAGGATGGGAGTTTGGATCACCCTAGGACCCATGTAAAGATGGGTGAATGTGGTGACTGTAATTCCAGTCCAGGGGAGGTGTCGATGCAGGATGCCAGTGACAAGATGCTTAGCCAGACCAGCCCATCTAATGGCTAAGGTCCAGGTTCAGTAAGAGAGCCTGCCTCATGCTATTCCCAACTTGTTATAGATAATTACTGTTTTATGGATAAGAAAGACTTATGGATATAATGATATTTTCTTTGCATATAATGATTACACACATTTTAAGCTTTTCATCATCTTATAGCATATCTTCCAATATTGGTTATTCGTTGTATTTGATATATCCCTTTAACAGTGTTGATTTTTTTTTCGTTAACAATCTGTTTATTCCTGGATGTCTGTTCAGATGCCTTTGAATATATCTGTCTGTCTTTCGACCAACAGTGTCCTGTTAGTTGTGGAGAAGGACAGGGTTTGTGGCTGGACAACATATGTTTGAAACTCTTCTCATGGGTGCAAGATGTCCCCATTTCAAGGTCATTTGTCCTGGGCTCCCTGTTCGGCTTGTTTCCTACCTTGTGTTTCTTGGGTGGAATTCCTGCTGTAGAGAGCAATGCTAAGAAGTTTAACTTGGTGATGGCTATAATCCAGAATCCAGTTTCTTTTTTCTTGCTGCTGTCCTTGTGCAGGCCCAGCATCATTTCACAATTCTATTCTGCTTTGGTCCCCAAGACCAACACTGGTAGCTTCTGCCAGGCAGACAGCGATAGCCCTTTGAAGTGCAGTTTCAAATACCAGCTCTGACACTTTAAAATCCCTTTTAGTGGTTTATGTTTCTTCACTGGGGTTGAAGTGTTCCTGTATTTTATTTCTTTTTCTTTTTTTTCATTTCTTCTCATTTCAATTTTTGTTTGTTTGTTTGTTTGTTTGTTTCTTCCTGAGTTTCTTATCTGCCTGGCTCCCTCTGTTCACTTATTCCTAAATTTCAGCAGATTAATTCCCAATTGCTTATCTGTTTGAAGAAATTCTTTAAACTTCTTGCTTTGCTTGGGCACTCTTCATTTGTTTTTCGGAGTTATAGGAGATGTTCTGTGTTTGCTAGCCTCTACTTTCCTTTTTTTTAATTTTATTTAATTTTATGAATGAGTGCTCTGCATGACACCTGCATGCCGGGAGAGGGCATCAGATCCTGTTGTAGATGATCATGAACTGCCATGTGGGTGCTGAGAATTGAACTCAGGTCCTCTGGAAGAACAGCCAGTGTTCTTAACCACTGAGCCGTCTCTCCAGCCCTCTACTTTCATTTTTTCCTTACAGTTTGCAAGGGCCATGTGACAGAGTTGCAGACAATGCACTCTTCTGGACCCTAAACATTCTCCTGTAGGATCTCCCATGCTTTCTGAAAGCTGGGTAGATATTCCACCCTAATTCTGAAATCATTGGACAATACCATGAATGAATAAACTTACTGTTCTCATCAAATGAGATATGGCATTATTTCACAAAACAACTACCCCACCCTGACAAACTAATACAGATTTATTATTTTCCCAGTATGTTTTTTCTGTTATTTTGATGAAAACTTTTTTTATTAGCTAGGAAGGGAAATATCCACAAGTTTAGGTCAACATTTCTGTTAAATTTTCCTCTTTAATCAAATTTCCTTTCTGTTAACATAGGCTGAAGAATGCAAATAATTCATCTAGTTATCCAATAATCATTGCTTGAATCTTTGCTCCAGGCACTGCTTTAGATGATGAAGATGCATTCAAGACCAACAGAATCTACAGAGCTCAACAGACAGGAATCCAGGTAAGAAATGACAACCTTTGTGCAATGCGCCATCAGCAGCACCACGGGCATGCTTGAGGGACAGGGACCAGACTAGATTTAGTGTTTCAGGAGCATTTAGTGTTTCTGCAGGAAGTCACGTCTAAATTAGGAACTTTAATCAAGTTCAAGGATGGTCTAGGGGGAGGGGATGGGTGTAGAGCTGGGTAGAATGGTCCATATTATCCCAGGCACAAGGATACACAGAGAACAACATGTCTCTTGAGACTCTACAACACAGTTCAAGATACTTTGTGTGTACCAGAGTTGGGTGTAGGGGGCAAATATGGGATATTACTGGTGGTCTGTGAGACTGAAGAAGTTATCAGGGTCACTTTGTTTTTTTGAACTACATGGGACTTAGCAGAAAAGATTGTACTCTACACACCCTATAAGTAATCAGTTTGAGGTCTTCCGCTCCCAGTTTGCCTCCTTTGCCTGTCTGTCCTTGGAATGGGACACTTATCTAAGACCAGGTTGGGCCCCCTGCCTTGCTCTTAGGAAAGGGATCAGCAAGCCATAATTTGCTTTGCCTAAGAGAGTGACTGTGCATCCAAAATCATTTCCTATTATGAAATGAAAGGTTCTGTCCCCTGAAAAATCAATTTCAGGCCTCAGTGAACAAATATTTGCTCAGGGGAGGGGGTAGTGATAAGGACGAGAGCCTGCAGAGTACCTTGAAATCATGCTAAGACAGCTGCTTTGCTCTTTGCAACCAGGCCACTGAAGTTGTGGCCACATCCCTTAGGGTCATGCAAAGCTGTTTGCTTTTAGCTCCTTGGGGATTCGCATGTATTTTTAGCTTGTTTATGGATAACTTAAGATGCATGTTTGAGGGAAAGTCAAGAGAAACCATCCATGGAAAGGAAGGTTAGATATTCTCACACTCATCAGCAATGGTCAGTATCTCAGGAGGAAGAAGCCCACATCAGGTTTGAGGCCTCCCAGGAGAGCCACAGAGTCTTCCCACCTCACAAGTCCACAACTGGTGAGAAGGCTGGGTGGGGATCCTTTGGTCACACCTGCCTCTAGAGATCTCTTCCTTTAGTCCTACACTCCTTTGTCCCTACCTTCATTTTCATACATCCCCCACTCCTTTAGCTTTCATTCTTGCCTTTTTCCTCTTTCTTCAGCCAGTCAGTGACCACGGGAGATGCTGTCTGTCATTGACAGGGTCTCCTTGTGGGTCCTTAGTTTGGTCTCTAGGGTCCAGCAAGTCCATATTACCCATTTGGGTACTTCTGTGCAGGGATCAACAAGTCACTCTTCCCTGAGCTCATACCGTATCACAGCCCCGCCA
>LOEQ01003680.1:80225-98360 GCA_001685075.1 Bramus lutescens | reverse complement strand
CTCACAGAGATCCACCTGCCTCTGCCTCCTGAGTGCTGGGATTAAAGGTATGCATCACCACCTCCTGGCTACAATATCTTATTATTTGAAGTTCTGTCACAGAACACAGAGATAGAATTAATAGATGTTTTTAGGTCATCCTTAGGAGTATAGAATCTGGTGATGTGTATATTTTAAAAAGGATAGGCTTTCTTGGTTGAAGGTCTTTTGTGTTTGTGGTGAAGATGCTACCTTTTTGCCATTCAGGTCAGATTCAACGGTATGTCCTCAGAGAACTTTGATAACCCCATCTAAAGTAGCCATTTCATCCCATTTAATCACATTGTATGATCAATTTCAATTATCTTCATATTTTGGAGTTTTAGAAAATTTGATTGTCCAGCCTTTCCCTCTCCCTCATTTCCTTCCTTTTCCCTCCCTCCCACTTCCTTCTTTCCTCCCCTTTCTTTCTCCTTCCTAATCTTGTCTCCCTTTCCCTCCCTCTAGACTACACACTCCATGAGAACAGGACCCTAGCAACCTCCATCACTGCCGGCTTTCAGCATAGAGAGTACTACCTCACATATGACAGATGAACAAGGAATATTGGCCTAAAGAATGAATTCATGTTTTCCTCTTAGAATTTCAATCATAGCTCCTATTTTAGGATTTAGTTTGCTTCATTTTCTCTAACTCGTTGTTCTATTTTAGTATCAATTGCTCCTTATTTCACCAGAAAAAAAAGTATTTACTTGTGGTTAAATTCTATTTTTGCCTTTTTTTCTTTTTTTCTCAGCTCTTTTGTTCATGGGGATCATTTCCTTTGTGTTAGCATGATTCTGGATACACTGGATTTTTTTTTTTGATTGCGACCTATTCTTGTAGTGAGTTCATCTTGAAATTCACTGCATCTGGGCCATTAATTTCCATTAGTATGTCTTGAGTTATCGGTTCCCAGGCTCCCAATCCAGTTTTGTAGAAAGACTTTTTCAGTTTTTACCATTTCCTTCTTTTCCTTTTAGTCAGCACCTCTCTACATGTTTTTAAATCTGAATTTACCATGACAGTACATTTCAGAGGAATAATCCATATCATCCAAAAAGGATGGGTGTCTCATGTCCTCAAATGACCAGGGGGCACTTTTGCTGCAAGCTGCGGCTGAGAGGCAAGAGTCAGAGAGGGCAATGTGAAAGCAATGAAAGACCAGGGAAAGGGCAGAGAAAGCAAGTTCAGATGGAAGTTCTCATAAATGAGTGAATGGGGGAAGAGAAAGCAAGAAAACAGTGGTCAACAAAGCAGGATTTTTCAGTTCCCACAGCAGCCCATCCCCACTTTCTGTCAGCAGAATGAAGGAAACCTGTGAGCTCCCTTCATCCAGCGGCAGGAAGCAGGCATCAATGGTCAACATAAGGCATGCAGTTAGCAATGGGGACAGATTTCTTCCCTAACTAGGTGTGACGAGACGAGAAAAAATATTTTCCACTATAAACAGAGAAATGAGATGATACGAAGCAGTGCTCCCGTTTACAGCTGCAAAGTGTTAGAATATCAAGCTACCAAATGACTAAAATTATTCCCATCTGCCATCTTCCTCTAGAAACAGCTTTTCGGAGGCCACACTGTACCTGATAGAACCCAATAGTGTTTATTAAACATAGGTTTTACCTCACATAGCTGTAATTTGCTTTAATTTTGTTGGCCATGAAAAAGGAAAATCACTTTAGGAATATTTTTCTTAATTTCTTTGGCAGAAACATGATCTTACAAAGCATATAATATTTCCAAATGCCTTGTGCCAATCAGGCATATGAGATAGCAAAAATTTCTATACACAGAGCACAGATTTTACAAGAAGATTCTTTGAAATGCTATTGAGACCAAGGATACAAATTTGCTTAATTGGAAGAGGACAATGTTCATTATTAAATACAAGCTCACTGCGGGAGACTTAAAATGATTTGGGGCATACTTTCCTAGAAAAAAAAAGCCATACTCTCAACTCTTGAAGTGACCTTGTATGCCATTTATCTCTAAAAAGTAAATGTATACTCTGTGCAATACAATAGAAAAACTAAGCAAGCTATACGATAGTATAAGAGCTTCTGGTGAGCTACGGAGGTGCACAGAGGTAAGAATAAGCTGCATGTTCAGCTTGCTATGAAGCAGTTCGGTGTCCTTATTTAATCCCAGCCCAATACAAAAAAAACCCCCAAAAACAGGAGGCTTTGATAGAAAGCTGTCTAGAAACTCAATTACAATGATATTTCCTTTCCTTGACAGACATGAAAAGTTAAAGAAGAGAGCAATGGTCAACCTTCAGCATCTACCCAGAGGGAAGAGAAAGGAGCTCACCTAAAGATTTTTTAAGCATCAGCTTGTCTCAAAACATTAGAAGCAACAAATCAGGTAGAAGTCCTGATCAGGAAGGGAGGACTACAAGTCCCTGGGGATTCTGGGGATCACCTGACTTCTGAGAGAGACAAAAGTGGGCTGGAGAGGACAGAGAAGGAGAAGAGTAGGCCAAGGAATGTAACTCAGCGGTAGAACATCGGCAGAGCAAAGGGCCTGGGCTCAATACCCATTACGGGGAAAGGAGGAGTGGGTGGGTATTAAGACACTTGGTGTGGAGGCTGAAGAGACAGCTCAGCAGTTAAGAGCACTGGCTGTTCTTCCTGGAGGACTTGAGTTCAATTACCAATACTCCCATGGGAGCATACAACTGCTTGTATTTCCAGTTCCAGGGTATGCAACACCCTCGCACAGACATGTATGGAGGCAAAACACCAATGCACATAAAATAAAAAACCCACAAGTTATTTTTTAGACTATTAAAAAAAAGAGATTCTTAGTGGGTGTTCTCTGCCTAGGTCATTCCCTAGCCTGAAGGTACAATGGAGGTACCATTGTTTGCATAAACAACATAATATCCTGGAAAAGTCACCTGCCATCTTAACTCTCAGAATTTGAGACATAAACGCTGCCTCTTTGCTAATATGTGACACATAGAATAAATCATACATAAAATGCAATGCATATGTATCAGTCCTGGGAAAGAAGAATGGCCTCTCGATCTTTTCCTGTGACTTCTCCCACCTCATCTGGCATTTGTAAGCATCTCTACTCGAGTTTCTACTGCGTGGCTTCTTCAGGTCTATCGACGCTTCTCCTTGGACATCTCCATTCAAAGACCTGGTAGGGCAGAGTAGCTCACATCTCTTCCACGTTTCCTATCTCCTGTTGTCCAGTTCTGCAGTCAGGATTCTCACGCATGTTGATCTCTCTCAATCTACTTTTACAGCATCTACTCTAAGTTTTAGGAACACATCATATGTCTTATTATCCCCAATTCTTCTCTTCAAGCTTAACACTCATGTGCTGCAGTCTGTGAACCAATTTTTTCCTCAACTCACTTCTGGTCACTGCAGTCAAATATTTCTCTTCTTAACCCATACCACCAAGGGAGACCACAGAAGACTTTACATATATATAGGATTGGATAGAGGTTTTCTGAGTATAGACAAGCTATTCTATAGCTACCAATGATATGCAAGAAAGAGCAAAACCTAGTGATATCAGCTGACATTTTCTGTGTTATTCTGATAGCAAGAATGTGACTTCAAACATAATATAAACAAAACAGGAGTCAAAAATAGCAATAGAGAGTCCACTCCTTAGGTTCAACATGAGAATTAATAGAAAGAAGAAAGAAATAGAAAGGATGTATTATACAAACATAGGATTGGAAAATTCATGATTTCTTTAATGGAACCCTTCCATCCTTTATTTAAATGCTGGTACTGTTTTAGTTCCCATTCTGGAAATTTTTAGGAAACTTCTCAAATATGTACTTTCATGCATATGCTTCTAGTGTTGTATTGTCCTCTGGTTTAATGACATTTTCCTTGGTGCCTACCACTAGTGACTTTTCTTCAACATAGGATTTAATCACACACGCACACACACACACACACACACACACACACACTACTCTTCTAGAGTAACTGGGACTTTCTCACCAAAAATAAATCACTTCTTAGGATTACTGTAACTCTACTGGTACGGAGACAATGCTAGCTCTCAGGTGTGTGAACACAAGAGACTTCTGAGAAGAGTGACACTCTATGTCTGCATCATGCGAGGAAGAAGGGAGGTATTTCCAAAAAGAGTAACTGCACACAGGCTGCTGATTACATGTGGATGTCAGGTATACTCAGCTGAAGCAATGTTTTAGTAATTATTCTCTTAATATTTTCCCAGGAATTGCTTCTTTAGAGGAAACTTTGATTTAGTAAGTTCAGGGCAGGAATGGACACTTGGTATCTTAACCACGGCATGGGTGCTAATGCTGATGTCCCGTGATTGAACAGTGAGAACCATTACCCACTTCAAATGTAAAGTGTTCACAGAGCAGGCAGGCTACTGGAGTCATTATCATGTGGCTTGTTCTGATCGAAGGCACTACCACTCTGGATTTTAAGAGGATTCAATTCTAAATAATAATGACTTCAGAGCAATCAGAAATCCAATAGGAAATTCAATATTACATGAAAAAAATCAAAGACACTGTCAGGTGTTCTCTTTTTAGGATTTATGCATAGGCAGTTAGGTGTTAGAGCAGAAGATGTAGGCTTATTTATTTATTAATTTATTATTTACTTTCTGGGTCTAGTTTATTTAAAGTAATATGATTATTTCTAGCTCTAACTTTTTTTCTTCAAACAACATGATTTCATTCTTTATGACTGTTCAATACCCTATTGTCTATGCATGCTGCATTATCTTTACCCATTCATCTACTGATGGGACCTAAGCTGATATTATGTCTGGTTATTCTGATAGGCATGATGGAATCTCATTGCAGTTTTAGCTTGCATTTTCTTGATGGCTAATGATATTATCATATTTTCATATACTTAGTGGTTCTCTCTCTCTCTCTCTCTCTCTCTCTCTCTCTCTCTCTCTCCCTCCAAGGACTTGCTATGTATACTAGGATGGTCTTGAACTTGCTGTAACCCTCCTGCTTCTGCTTCCCAAACACTTTTGCCACTATTTATTTTTATAGTTTTATTGTTTGAGAATTTATTATATGAATTATATGTATTCTCTTCCCAATTCTTCCTCCTGTCCTCCACCACCTTTTCCTCTCAGTCTCATGTGCTCTCTTAATAAAGTCACTAAGTCTACTTGGTGTTGCTAGAATGTACATGACTGTAGCATCATTAACTGAACCTATCTCTCCCAGCAGTCATCAATTGCCAATAACTCTTCAGCTAGGGTAGGGATTCATGAGCCCTTCCTCCATTTATGCAGAATTTTTGGCTGGTTTGATACTGTACAGGTCTTGTGCATACAATCACAGCCGTTGTGAGCTGATTCTCTACTTCTACTGTATGGGTTATGGAAAGTTAACTCTGGAGGGCAGATTTGGCAGAAAGTACCACCACCCACTGAGAAATCTTGCTTCCAGTCCCTATGTGTAAATTTTAAAATAAGTTTGTTTATATTCAGAGATAACCTGGCTTTTGCTAAATTTCATTGGGCCTAGGGACCAATTTAGGTGTTCTTTTATTTCTTCCATTTTATAATTTCAACCACAAATCCTGATGAGATTTTCGATACATATAAATGGATAAATAAATAAATTTAGTGGTAATTGAGGACAGTTCACCTTTAATTTGGGTGTCTGTCTGTTCACTGCTACTATGTACAGATACTCTTGCTTTTGGAGGCTCACTTTGTACCCTTTGATCCTGTTAAACACAGTCATTATTTCTAGGACTGCTTTTGTAGACCCCTTTGGACATTCTGCATACTATGTGTAAACTTTCAGAGAATATCCCTTTCATTTTCTTTCTTAAAAGCAGGCTTGACGGCAGGTGTTAGAAGTTTCACTGCTGCCTTGAACAAGTGACTAATGCTTGTAATCTCAGCACTGTGGAGACCAAGGCAAGAGGATTGGTATGAGTTCAAAACCAACCCAAGCTACTATTTTTAATTAATTAATTGATTGATTTTTAGTTCTCTGATTAGAACCTAAGGCCAGAGCTCTACCACTGTGCTACAACTCCAGCCTTTATTATTATTATTTTTTTTAAATAGAAAGTCAGAAAGGGAGGTTAAACCGCCTGTCAATGAAGACAGGAGGCAATGAAGAGCAAAGAACTGCTCCAGTGTGACAAGATATGCTTTTTATTTGTTCTTGAGAGCACATGCAAGGGAGCAACCAGTGCAAGGAATCCCTTTTAATTTAAAGAACTAACAGAAGAGTTAGTTTCCTTTCAATAGTTAGTTGTGGGGCTGAGCAAGTACCTCAGTTGTTAGAGTGAGCATTTAGCATACATAAAGCCCTGAGTTCAAGCCCCAACTCCACATAAAACAGAGGTAGATGTGTGACCCTCTAATCCTAATGCCTGCAGGGGTAGAGGCAGCAAAGAATGGTTCCAATTGGCTCACATAGTTGAATGTTTTGGCAGCAGCGGGGAGAGGGGGAAGGGGGGGAACACACCATGTGCAAAGGATGAGGGAAGTGGTTCACAGCCCTCCTAATACTGCAGCCCTTTGATGCAGTTCCTCATAGTGTGGGGACCTGCAACCCTAGAATTATTTTGTTGCTACTTCATAACTGTAATTTTGCTACTGTTATGAATGGTAATATAAATATCTGTGTTTTCCAATGGTCTTAGGCGACCCCTGTGAAAGGGTCATTTGATTTCCCCTATGAGATTGAGACTCGTGGGTTGAGAACTGCTCGATTGGGAGGTGTGGCCTTGTTGGAGGAAGTGTATCACTGGGGGTGGATATGGAGGTTTCAAAAGTTCATGCCAGGTCAAGTCTCTGTCTCTGACTCTCTGTTTCTCTCTCTCTTCCTCCCTCCTTCCCTCCCTCNTGTGGGTGTGGGTGTGTCTGGCCACAGATCAGGACGTAAATCTCAACCACTCCTCCAGCAGCATGCCTGCCATGCCTGCTGCCATGCTCCCTGCCACGATGATAGTGGACCAAGCCTTGAAAACTGTAAACAAGCTCCTAGTTAAATGCTTTATTTATGAGAGTTGCCTTGGTCATGCTGCCTCTTTACAGCACTAGAGCAGTGACTAAGACTCCATCCCACCCAAGCGACGCAAAGAATGCATTGTCAGGCATGTGTGTCTGTGAGGGCCACACCTGTTTTGTTCCCACGTGGCTGGCACTCTGTCTTTAGATAAGGCATCAGGAGTGTCATGAGGCTGACCTTTCCAAGTCTACTCTCTCTTGTTAACCACAGGAATGAAATGGTAAATTCTGGAAGACCAGTCTTTAAGAAGACAAAGAAAAAGAAATAATACTCATATATTGAGAAAAGGTTATCCTGTCTTTGGAACAGTGCAACAAAACTCCTGCTTTTACTTTAGCTATGTGTGTATATACACATATATGCATACATGAAATTTAATGTTTACTACTAAATTATCACATCATTTTGTTGTCACCAAACTGCGGTACTCATTTGATTTCAAATCTTTAACTGTTTTGTTGTCTGAAGTCCGNTCCTTATCTTTGAATTTAAACCACAGGCACCAAGCACACTCTATGTGTTCTCAGTTTCCATTTTCCTGGCCTAAGGCACAGAAAGTTCACACTCAGGATGTTTCCAAGGAGGACTTTGATTAACTAAAAAGAAAATATAAGTCAAATACTTTAGGAACGGAAGCTGAGCAGCCTTCCATTCTACCCCTCCTATCGTGTTATGTGTAGCGCTGAATGAATGGAGCTGAGCCCACTCCTTGCTTCGTGGACAGACCTTACTTGCTTAACGCAATCAGTGGAATTCTAGCCCTCCATGACTCAAGAAAGAAGTTGTTTTAGTTAGAATGAAGCCTGGATCTTTTGTTTCATAATTGGGAGATTAAGCCTGGATCTTTTGTTTTACAATTGGGCGATGTTTCCCCTTCTTTATGAGTCAAATGATGTATACAGATGATAGACAGGGCCTTGATAGTCAGTTTCCTACTGTGGGAGAAGGCAGCTTGAGAGGAAAGTCAGCACCTCAAAGACAGAGCCTCACTTAGAACGGGTATCTTAAGAATCATCAAGCCATGCTGAAGCCACAGCTACCAGTTACCTCCATTGCTGATGTCACTACAATCCATGCATGGGTTAGGGCAAGGAGTGTGTTCGCCCTTGCGCATGCCTAGTTGAGTTCACTTTTGTTTTGAAGTCAGTGGAACATAGTATGCAATTTACCTGTTTGCAACATTTCATTTAGAGAAACAAGGCTCTCTGAGATCATTTACTGCTCTCCTAAGACTGATGTATATTTTTGCAGCCTTTGTGGAGTTTAATGAGGTCACACTCACAGGTGGTGAAACAATACCCTTTGAAGACAGTTCCTGCCATGGTTTCAGTCCTGATGCATTTAGATGGCAGTGATGTGGGCTTTTTATTAATTCATGTGTCCTGCAGTTTTTGACCATTTCAATCCTTCTGCTCGGGTGCCTGGGCCTGCACATGGACACTAGGTGAAGGGCAAGCTTTGTTTTCTGTTTCTCTGTTTCTGGCATCCTATGGCATGTGTGTACCTTTTCGATGAAACTGAAGAGACCCCAGCAGACAAATGGATTTCAGCATCTCCGTTGTGTACATCTCTAGGCAACACTGCAGCTGGATGTAAAGCCGGCAGATTTCGGGATGGATCTCACCATCTTCCGGGCTGCAGTGGAATGAGAGAGCAAAGCTGTGGACAGTCTCAGGATTTAGTCATCAGCCATTTGTCTCAGTTCTGAGAGGAGAAAAGGCTCAGTAACGATCCCTTAAAACCTGGAGTCTGAAATACAGGGTTTCCTGCTTTCAAGCTAGTAACCACCCTGATGGCTCTTACATAAGTGTCCTTCTGAGTAACTGCTCTCACCCTCCCCGCCTTGGCAGCGGTTTCTGCTGGGAGCTTAGAATCATAAACGCTTGAAGTAATTGAGAATATCAGACACTTTCAATTTAGCCGTAGGAAGAAATTTCCAAAATACACTTAATGCATAATAATCTCCTAGCTACAAAGAGATCGAAAACCCCTGTTTCTAGACAAGACTAACACAGTCTATTCAATTAATGTTTAGAAGACATCTCTAATATCAGGGCCCCAGCCTAATATGATTAGAGAGCCAATTTTCGAATTATTTTTATCAAAGTTTTTGTCTTAATCTAAGATATAGTCTTTTATGTTGGCTATGCCTAATTTATGAAAACCCAAATGTTTTTAATGATGAAATAAATATTTTATGATAAAAGAAAACAGTAATAAAGTTACAATAGCTATGCCGGGCAATTGAAAGCTGCGTGAGTGCTGAATTTATGCCTGAAATTATCACCTAAAGTCTCGGAGGTTTGCTTTTCAGAATTCATATGTAAATATGATAAATCACAGAGTGATCACTTTGGTCTTTGAAGGAGAAGATTCATTTGTTGTCATAATACTACTTTATATGCAACCAGAATAGCATGCATCGAACAATGTGAACTGAAGGAATAAGCTTGCAGCTCTGTTTGAGGTTAAGGACAGTCTAAAGGTAAATTGTGTTAAATATCCTAATGAGTTATCTTTATTTCTGCCCTTACTCATTTAAAATGGAACGAAATCTGATTAAATACTATGAAACTTAGATTCAGTTTCTTTGTAAAGTGGACCTGTGGCAAATTTCAGAGGGCATTTAATCAATTTTAAAAAATGTTCACTTTTTTAAAGCTCTGGAATCATATTTTAAACACAAACAACAATTAAAAACTATGTGCCAAGAACTCGACAGTGAAAGTTACTTTTCATTTTCAATACTTATTTTGTCGCTGAACAAGAGTTTATCTAACCATATAACTTACATAACTCAGAAAAAACGCAAAATCTTCAGCCTCCATCCTGTGACGCTTGCACAGTTATCCTGGCCTTTTGGGGTCAAATAGAACAAAGTGCATCCCAGAACTGCTGTGCAGTTTGACTTTATCTGGAAGTTAAAACACTACCTTACCTCCGTCTCATTTGCCTCACATCAAGCCAGCCTTAGACCAGTGTCAGAAGCAAGAGAAATCTTCTGTGCAAACTTCAGGCATCGTCCACCTTCATGTTGCCAGGAGTGTTCCCACTCGGCATGACTCCATACATCTAAACACACACACACACACACACACACACACACAATTTTATATCACCTTTAATCCTTAGAAATTTCTTTATGTCCTATTTCTTAATGGTGCTGCTAGATTCTGAAGGAATATTGCAGTTAACAGTTCCCTCAAATTGAAGAAGAAAGTGATCCTGATGAATTATCTGTTAATACTTAGTTTTGAATAGAAAAATCTCAAGGCAATGTCATATTCCAAATGCAAGGCAAAAGGAAAATATTGCAAATGGATCTTTTCCGGGCTGGTTAACTGTCTCGATCACAGCTCGCCTCAATCACAGCTCCCTATTTTCATTGATTTATGACATTAGTGCCTCATATGCAGATTGAAGAAAATCAGGAAAAGAAACAAGCCTTACAGTAAATCTGCCACATGTTCTGCACATTTATGAGTGAGACAACTGGTGAACACAGTGTCATTCCAAGCTGTAGGGTCTTCTTACATTTAAAGGAGCAAACTATATGTCTATGGGGCTAAGGGCCCCAAACACTACTACATTACACATCTTTTGAACTAGCATATTTTATTGCTTTGCATCTAGGAAGAAAAGCAATGCATTATGTTCTGGGGAAAGGCAAGTCAGTACAGAGACTGGGATATTTGGTTAAAATTGTTTCCAAGGGGTCACCTGTCAGTGTCTCAAATTCCTGAAGGCTTTCTGGGAATTGACATCAATGTGCCCCTCACAGATATTATGGGAAGGAGCTGAGTAAGCCTGGCAGAAAAACAATATAACTGGTAAAATTAATCAATATTAAAGCTGTTTTATGAATTTCCTGCTTAAAAAGTATACTAATTCTCACATATTAACCTTTTATAACTACAAAACTGAAGCTTAGAGGAAGAAGGGAATGTCCTCAAGAGCAGGGGAAAGCTAAGGTGTCGCTTGTGTTTGTGTTTTGCAATGCCCAGAGCAGAGTGCATTAGCCTCTGCAATGAGTGCCTTATTCTTTCCATTTTAGAGCCCTTAAGCATACTGCTCTGCCTGAAAGTGCACAAAAGGACACATTGTCCAGTGGCTAGAATGTGACTAGTCTTACGAACAGTGAGTTAAATACGGCTTCAACAACTAAACGGGGTCTTTCGTAGCCCAGGCTGGCCTCAGACTCTCTGTAGCTACAGTTGACTTTGACTGCGTTACTCTTCTGCTTCTGCCTCCCTGGTGCAGGGGTGACAGGCATCTCATGAGAAGCGTGAAATGTATTTAGGTTATTTTTCATAACAAATTATGAATTATGCAGAATGGTGGGAAATCAAAAATATAAATATCCCATATGAAACAAATAAAAACTCAAACAAAAGCACTCTCACATCCTTGAAAATTCTTAGGATAAATTGCAAGACCCAAGGAAACAGTGACATTAAACTGAAAATGGGACCTGTGGCCTCTCCATGAGCTGCAAGCGATTTACCTTGGTGATAACTTTTCAAATAGCACTTGTGCTTGCTCCAAATGACTCACTTCCTATCAAAGTTTAGGTCAGGAGAGGCACCCTGATGATGCTTGCTTAATCCATCCAAAGAAACCTTATGAACTAGTGAGTGTATTGTGATTTTTTTCCTTTATTGTGTTTAAGAACCAAACCAATGATTTTGATTAATCACCTGAAAGCCTCAATGCTACAGAAAAAAAAAAGTCCCTAAGATTCAGTTCCAACAAAATACCAAGAATTCAACTGTTGGAGCTCAGGTTAAGCCCAGAAGCAGTTAAAATAACACTAAGTTATAAACCTGCTTTCATTCTCTCCCAGGTTCACTGAAGAAAGCTTGAGTGTTCCAGTTACAGGAAGACTTAAAAGCAGACACCACTCAAGGCATCTTTTGAAAATGGAAACTCTCAACCGCTGAAGATCCTTGCCTCATAAATAAGAGTGATATGAGGAAGGCCTGCTGGAATGACGAAAATAATAAAGATAAAAACCATTCTAATAGCCCCAACGTTGGCAAGCACCAGCAAGGCAGCAGAAACTCTGGTATATTGTTGGTGGGAGTTAAAATGACTCAAGTGCTTTGGAGAGAACTCTCTGGAAATTTCTTATAAAATTAAATATACATTTATCCCCTGACATGGCAATTACATTCTTAAGTGTTTGCCTAAGATGGATAAAAACATTCACAGATAGATCCTTACAAGAGTGATTGTAGGATTTATTTGGAAGAACCCCAAACTGGAAACAGCCTAGTTTTCTACCAAGAGGAAATGGTTAAAGAAATCAGTATATTCCTGAAAGATATCATTATACCTGGCAGTTAAAAATAGCTAACTCCTTGTGCTCAAAACAACATGAACGTATCTTAGAAACATTATCTTAACAGAAAATCCTTGCATGGGAAAGCAAAATAAGTCTCCCTTCACCTGAAAGTGTAGCAAATGAAAAAAAAAATAAGAGATGGTTAAATATCTTAAAATGGTAGATGATCGTCTAAGAAGGGAGGGCAGTCTAAATCAGGCTGAGACTCTACACCACAGTTTGAGTGAAACAATGACTACCTTGGACAAAACCTGATCAATGGCACACTTAATCTTTGTGTATTTACTATGTGTACCTTTTAATTTCACACGGAGCTGGGAAGCTCCTGAAGTGCGTGCCAACTTATTTAGGAGGAAAGTTGACTGATGCCTGCAGTTTCAGAAAAGTTATATGAATTGCTGACTGGAAAGAAGGATGAATAGGCAGATAGGTGTGCAATAAAGCAAATATATACAGAATAAAATGTTAATTGTGGACTTTAGCTGGTGGGTGGGCATTTACTCTGCTGAGGGCTTTCCTGTCCCCAAATAGTCACATGATATAAATGGAGCCAAATAACTGGGAAGCTTCACAGCCACAAAGGTCAAAATCAGGAGTTACACTGGGCATTTGGGTGAGAATACATCTTGGCCATGAATTGATCTGCTCTTTTCACTGAAGTTACCAGGCATTGGTGGTCTCTGCAATTGTTAACAACTTTTGAAAAACAAGGCAAGAGTTTGTGGTTTGGGTGGTGTATGTAATGCCGTGATTTGTATGTAGGATTGAAGGCACAGAGACAAAGACTTGAGAAAGTGTTTGGAGTCCGAAAGCGTAGATTGACACATACTGTTGCCAGGTAAAATTGTGATCTTAGGAAAATCACCCTAATTTCTTTGAGACTGTCGCCGCCACTGTGAAACAGAGGAACAACCATAGGAAGCAATTCAAGGTCACTGCGAGGATCCAATGAGGCTATGCGTGGGAAAACAAGTAAAGAATGTGAAATGCTGTCAAAAGTTGGCTGCGAGCCATCTTACATCAAGGTTATGCTTGCTTAACTGTATTCCTTAGTCCCTTACATAATAGTCTTTATTTACACGCAGTTGCCATAATGGGCTATGGTTCAATAAATGTTCCATTAGACTGAGGAGAGATGACGAGACGAGACTGTAACAACCCAATGACAACTACTCAGCATGTCACAGGTTCTAGCAAGGACAAATAAACATTTGGGGATCACTTGGCACAAATGGAAAGCAGAACTTCCACCGTAGTGAATATATCCAACACTGTCCTTTGGGAATTGATTCTGGTTTGGGTTATTAAGGCAAATAGCAAGGAAAGTCTCAGGAAACTGAGTGGGACAAGAGAAGGGGATGTGATTCTTTGTTTCATTTTCCAAATAGTGGGAAGAAGGAATAAATGAGTTAAGGAAGTAGAATGCTCTTCTGAGTATCCTCAAGGATCCCTGCTGGTTCCTCACAGACAGATTTGTCTTCAAGGATATAACTTTATTTTGATACCGACTCAAACCCAGGCTTCACATAGCTTCGTAAAGACGATTTCCTAAGATGGTCCCCTACGTCTACATTGTGAAAAGGTAGCCAGTTGAATTGTAAGGCGCTAACAGATATGCATGATCCAGTAATTACTTTAGGTTTCAAGTTCCTGAAGGTAATTAAAAAGTCTGTCTAAGTTCACAAACACAGAATGGATGCCAGATACCTACCTATCCAATGACTGAATGCTTTATACACAACAGAGGCCTCCACAAAAGAGAGAAACGGGAGACCGACCAGACACAAGAAAAACTTTCCAATGTCAGATCCTCTCCTTTTTGCTCACCAGCCTCCTCCTGAGTTCTTATGAATGTGTGGGTTAGGAGGAAACCTGTATTTTCCTCATAGAATCTTTGCAAGTTTGGTGCCCTCAGGAGCCTTTGGAAAAGCAATTGCAGTGTTTTCTCTCACCGCACAGCACACATGGCAACATATGGCCGGCTCAGTGACTTCCTCCACCTTCAACAGAACCTGGACCAACCTCTGCCCTGGAGCAGTCCGAGTCAGTCAGAAATGAGACTTGACTTTCAAAGGCAAAAGCGACCTCAATGTGCAATTGAGCTCTTTTGGGAGAAGCTTTGAACTCCTTTATGTAAAACACCGGCTCAGAGGGGCAGCACCCTGTGCAGCTTCAGCCCAGGCTCCATCTTCCTGTTGCTTTTGCTCCCCTTTCACCAGAATCTTGGCCATTTCTTCATGATGCTTCAGAGAGCTCACAAGAAAATAATCAGTAGCGTTACCATAGGCTTTGTTCTCCTTTGCTCCATTTTAAAAGCGAAAACTGCATTTAAAATAGGTAGCCATTCTTTTCCTGACATGACGATGCTTATGGTGAAATAAAATCGAAATATCCTATTGAATTGTGCCTTATCTTTTACTTAACCTTCTATGCTACTATCATGGTAAGAATGGGAGAGCTGGGAATTGATGGTGACTGTAGAGAGTGGTTGCTAACCACTAATACTGTGACCCTTTAGTACAGTTCCTCATGTGCTGGTGACCCCCAACCATCAAATTATGTCACTTACTTTATAACTGTAATTTTGCTACTGTTATGAATTTTGATGTAAATATCTACTATGCGACCCCTGTGTGGGTCATGACCACTGCTGTAGTGATTTTGCTGGGCCTTCTGAGAATTTCTCAAGGTCTGAGAAGTTGCAGGAATTCATGGATGGCAAATCCCAGCTTTTGGTTCTTGTTACAGGAGTGTCTCTCCTGAAGCTCTGGCTTAGAGTCTAGGACACTCTAATGTTCACAAGACAACATTCTTCAGGGCTCAAAATAAAATGTGCTTCTTATTCTGTGTTTCTTATTCTGTGTTGGCCTATTCCTTACCGTACACCCTTTTTGGCTTGAGAGTTTCTTGGCCTCTCTATTTTTCCTCTGACTTTCTTAGCATTTTCCCATTTATGGTCTCTGGCTAGGAATTATATGGAGCCTGAAAATGGCTCTGTAGATCCTGGTCTTACTAGGTCTTATGATTCTTACAGCCATCAGAGGCTTGTGGCTGAGGCTATCTGACTCTGTGTTCCTAAGACCTGCTGGGATGAGCATAGCACCAAAGATTACATGATGAGGACATAGCACTTTCTAACTGAATATAGCCAGAGTTAATTTATTTTTAAACATATACACATACATATTAAAGATATGTATTTAAATGTGTGTACATATATACTTATACTAACTATAAGATATATAATTATATACCTCCATAAATATATGCATGCATACATGTATAGATAGGCACATATATGTATATATATTTTAATTTATATGTACATATTTGCACAGTTGTACATATTTTACATTTAGAGCATATGATTTCTTACAGTTAGGGTAGTTTTATTTTTAAAGATATGATAAACTTATGCACTTACATGTTGCTTCAAAAGACATTTTTAAGTTAAAGAAGTATTATATATTTCTACATTGTAATACACAAAATATTTTTGGATCTGAAATCAAGATTTTCCAACGCTGAGGCTCACTGTTCCCTCCTGATTTCTATTGTCTTCAAGCAGACACACACCATCTTTAAAGATGGGCCATCATCCTATGTATCTCCCCGGAAAGAATCTCTCTCATGAAATGGCATCATATCCAAAGTCTGGGCCAGCCTGTGCAGCATGCAGTTAATTGCTATCTTAATTCATCAGGCTGTCTGGGCTCAGTGTATTAAACTACTGAGGTTTATCTAAACAGTGTGTAGGTCTCGATTCTTAGCTGTGCTGTATGTCATTAAGTCAGCCAGTGCTTACTAAAGCTATGGAGCTCATCAATATTGTCCAAAACAACAAACGATTTTCATATGAACTCTGAGAACTGGGCTGTCCAAGCTTGACCTAGTCTGTTGATGCTAAAGAGAGCTTTAGATAATAGCACAAAATGGCAATCAACACTTGCATAACCATTTGTGATCTGTAAGCTACACAGTCATGGAAGAGCTAATAATCAAATCTGTTTCAGTTGCCTGTTCTCGTGGCCTTGTTACTGTGAGCGATTTCACCTAGAGCGCTGGTCTAAAAGGGCTCAGAGCAGTGAATCCCAAACACATATTACATGAGGACTGAAATACCATGCTCTAGACTCGCTCAGGGATTAATCCAGAAAAGCTCATCTGAAAGGGCTTAGGATGAGGGGATGGAACCTGCTCTCCGCATTTAATGACAGCTACAGATACTCATGGCTTCTACCCTGTGCTCGGGCTCTAGATTTAATGTCTGTAAGAAATGCAGAGGGGAACCAGTGATTTTTTTCTTTTTTTAATTTTCAGCTTCCCTTTCCAGCTTCGGATTCTATCTAGCACTAAGAAGCCTGTACTATACTCAATAGGATTTGGGGCTGATGAGTTAGGGAGATGGCTCAGTGGGTATAGGTGCTCACTGCCAAAGCTGAGAACCTGGGTTCCATCCCAGGGACCCATGTAGTGGAAGAAGACAATAGACTCCCCCAAATTGTCCTCCCATCTCTGTACATACTCCCCTAACCCACTATCACACACACACACACACACACAATAGATGCAATAAGATATTTATTTTGACCTGCAATTAAAATTTATGCATTTTTCATAACTGTCAAAAGATGACATTTTATGTCAATATGGACATGTGCATTTCTGGATAGATATGAGGGCTATATTGTGTAACAATGCAAAGTCCTTATGCAAATACAAGAGGCTCGTATCTGTATACAGGGAAAATTGTTCTATTATGAGCTTCTTCACTGGATTATAAAGGTCAGGAAGCTTGCTTTGTGTGTTTATAATCCAGAGCATTACCTAGACTGTTTGCCAAACAACAGATCTCAAAGAAACATTTCGCAGGCAGCTTGCAAAGGCTTGGTGCAGTAAGGAGACACATGTCGGGCTCACAGTGCTGGTGATGTCATAGCCAACTCAGTTTCACCACTACAGATTGGTTTATTATTGTGTGTCCTTCTTCATCCACTTAAAAAATGGAATTTGTATGTAGCTCAGTGGTAAAGAGTTGTTTAGCATTCACAAGGCTCTGGGTTAGATCTGCTGTAACACACTCACTCACACACACACACATTTCATTTTATAAGAGTATGATGAAGAAAAGATACCTTATCTATTACACTGAGGTAACCATGCCTACATGGTAGTGTAGCAAATGGAATTATGCTTAGAAGACTCAGCCCCATAAACTCTCTCAGTACATTCTCTTGTAAAAATTCCAAGGATCTATGTACTTGTCCAAAATTCTTCTAAGGATTTACTGCAGAGACTGTTTTTGGAATGGTCCTGGCTGCCTAGAAACTTGCTTTGCTCGTTTGACCCTGCTCAACCTCCTATTTCTGAATTAAACATTAAACACTAGACAGGTTTTAGATGACCGTTAGGTAAGAACCTGATGTTTCACCTTTTTCAGGGCTAACCGTGTTAGGTGGCAGTAGAGTGCTGCAGCTACCATCAGCTCCAAGATCCAGAGGGTAGAGAAGAAATACTTTACAGTGTGCTATGTTGCTAAGGCAGCTTGTTCAGATGATGTGTACCGAGGCATTTGTTCTTTATAAGTTTTTAAATTAATGATAGATTTATTAAGACTGTAACGGAGACAAGCTCCTACTCCCATCCCTGAGGCAGGCAGATCTTCCTTCCTAAACCTTCAGCTGGAGCCCCTTTCCTTTCCATCTCTCTCCCAAAGAGGTAGCTGCTATCGTGGCTCCTCTCTTCTCCTCTCTCTCTCTCT
>LOEQ01003680.1:51914-71185 GCA_001685075.1 Bramus lutescens | reverse complement strand
TTGGAAGAGCAGGCAATGCTCTTAACCGCTGAGCCATCTCTCCAGCCCCCTATACTTTGTATTTTTACATGCCCCATTTTGCCTCGTTTTCAACCCAACTCTTGTGTCTTTAATAATTTAAAACATGTTTCCTTTAGGTTATTTCCAAGAAAAGCTCTTGGAAGGCTGAATCCTCCCACTTATTTTGTACATTCTTTTCTGGCCTTTGCTAGACTCTGCCCTGTGTATTTCAAGATTCTGTTGTGTCATCAACTCACACCCAACAGGACATTCTTTGCAGATGCCTGACGTGTTGATTTCAGACTACAATGAGTGCAATTATGTTCCCTCCCTCCCTCATCTGTCTGTCTGTCATCCTTTATTTGAATCTGGATCTTACTTTATAGTCCAGGAAGGCCTTGAACTTGTAGGTCTCCCACCTGTACCTCCGACTGACATGGCTATAGGTGAATGCCACCATATCTGGTTGAGTTGTAAATCAGAAGACAGTCATCACAGTTGGTGCTTTATTCTCCCCCTTGGGCTTTCTTTTTACTAAGTATGTAGCACTTTAAAGGTCCTGGCTCGAGTTAGAATCTTTTAAAAATAATTTTTAAAAATTATAATAGAATTATATCGTTTTTTCCCTGTTCCAACCACACACCTTATTAACAAGGTAGCATACTTCTTCCAGGAAGTTATGGTAACATTCCCTCACCCTCCTGTCCCTCCCTGACCTCCTTTCCTACTTTCCTTTCTTCCCTTCTCTCTGAAAGGGCTTCACAGTGTAGCCTAGGCAGCCCTTGAACTCACAACCCTCCTGTCTCCACTCCCAGAGGACTGAGGTCACAAGTGTGTGCCTCTACACTTGCTTCTCTCTTTAATTAGAACTTGAGGGTTACTTGTACTTTTCTAGAAACCACACACTTTATGTGATTCATGTTTTTAGATTATTTTAATATCCTGAAAAGAAGACTAATAATCTTAGATCTTATTATGTTGGAATTTTGAAGATGAAGGATCTGAAATTGGAATAAATCTCAGGAGCCACAGAAATGATTAAGGCCATGATTGCAAGAACATTGACCTTGAGCCCAGGATCTTTCTATTACACAACTCAGTTGGTACAAGCATGCGATCAGAAGAATAGTGGGTACCACTGGGGAAAAGTAAATAAAGGAAGGAAGGGAGAAATGAAATCCTGCATAAATAAATGATGCTCAATTATATGAAAGGTTAACCATAAAACTGCAAAAAGACAGATTAAAACTAAGATCACGGGAGTTCATTAATCACGGCTGACATTAAAACATTCTGCAGGTCATGAGTGTGAGTTCTACATCACTTCTTCCACAGAAGCCATTAGGAAAAGATGGGAGAAGATGAATCCTGACCTTTTAAAAGTCTTGTACAGATGAGACTATTTGGAGAAGAATATTCTACTTTTATTTTGCCCGAACACTTGAAACTGCGTTGTGTTACTTCGAAACAGAACCCAAGCCCTTGAGTTGACAAAATGTCCAATAGATACCACAGGAAGAAAATAAGCAATGCTAAAAAGTACAGATAGCAACATTCTAAATTTTGTTCTGGTATTAGGAGCTCATGTCACAAACATTATTTTCCAGGTCAGGCAGTTGTATCATGTGCAGATGCAATTGTAAATAAAGATGTGTTAAGTATATTGATTGAGTCAACTATAATCTAAACATTTGGTTCTGTAAATCAAAAAAAATATATACTTTGCTGAGAAATTAGTCCAGAGATTAAAAAATCCCTGAGAATGGAATAAGATAATTAGTCTCTTAGAAGACAATGATAAAAGTAGCTAATGTCATCTAACACTGGTGAAAGATTAGAAAGCTGAGCAGAAAATATCATTGATTTTGAAAGAAATAGAAATCATAGAAGAAAAAGGAGTAAGCGTTTCTTAAAACAATAAAAAATATCATTTTGGAAAAATATTATCAAAGACATAAGCTTTTCTAGGTAGTCTATAATAGGATACATAATAAACATTGGTGATTCTCAAAAGTCATACTTATCTAAGTGGTGAAGGGAATTTGCTTTAGACTATATAAGACATAAGCAGATGCTTTTCCAAATGATCTGATAAAGTCATGGGTCCACAGTGAATCCAAATGCTAATCAAGCTTGTAAGCTATGAAGTGTGAAGTTAGTAAACTAGCTTGGTTGATTTTGGTTTCCAAATACTGGTGAAGATGGAGAAATCTTGCTATGTAGTCTTGGGTGGTCTAGAACTCATTCTATGTACCAGGCTGGACTTGAACTTGCTGCAATCTTTCAGACCGTGCCTCCTAAGTGCAGAGATTACAGAAATTTGCCACTATCCCTGACCAACAAACACTCGTTTAAAAGAAATTGTATATTAACCAGATGATGTCTAATTAGAGCAACTGAAAAATTATTTTAAAATTTAGTAAACAACAAATTTTAGATTGACTATCAAGAATGCATGACCTAATTTACAATGAACTAAATTTTAACATATTATATATAATATATGTAATTTTGCAACTAACTAAATATGTGCTTCACATATAACAAAAACATAGGACTTAAAACAAAGATACAAGAAACAAAGATACAGTACTTAAAAATAAAATTTAGGAAAAGGATTATGTTTTACTAGCCCAAAGGATCAGAAGTTGTATGGAAAAATCCCTCCAGTCTTATTACTCAAGTACCACTCTGAAATATCTTTTCCTAAATATTTAATGTCTGAAAATAAATGGAAGCACATTCTATGGGCCTGATGTAGGTTGGATACTGTAAAAATCCTTAGGGCAGAATGATTCTGTATGGAGCAAATATATCCATTTTAATCATTTGTTGGCAGAAAGGGGTAATTTCTTTAAAAATAGCTTGTTAGTTGAATTTGTTTTTTGATGGCTTCACACATGTACTGAGAGAATTCACCTTCCACTCTCCCCCCTCCCCCTGCTTGACAAGTCTCTTTCCTAAGCCATATTTTTTGTGTTTAACCCACTGAGTTTTTACCAGGATTGTCTGTGTGACAGTGGGTTTGGAATTGTTCACTAGTACCTGGTGGATGCCTTAGTGGTAGGTATGCAAATGAATATGGCTGCCCCTTCATAGGAGTCCATCACTTTAAAAGACCGCTGTAGGGCCCTGTGAGCCTGATCCATGGACTGACTGTCAACAAACCCAGTGCAGGCAGCCCTGGCTTCTGTGGGATGGTGACTGCCTTGGTGTGGCCTTGGCCAGAAGACAGCATTTCACAGCCTTTCACCCCGTCTTCCGGCTCTTCCTTTCTTTCCATCCCCATAAGGGGCTACATTATGAACAAAGATGACAGAGGGCTACTTTCAGATGCTAGGTCTCAGTGGCTGGGGTTTCAATGAATTTTATCAGTTCAGTCAGTATTTAACTTGGGAAATCAAAACAGTTTTATTTAGATTTCAGAACTCTAGAAAACACTTATCTTTTTTAAACACAGGCCACTTCGTTATTCATGTATTCAAAATGCATTTGTTTTACAGAGTGAGGAACATCCTGTGCTATGGGCTGAATTCTTGTATAAGCCCTCCATCATTCATATTCTGGAGCTGAAACCCCTAATTAAAACCCCCATGTTAGAACAGGAGATAGAGCCTTTGGTCTGATGGGATTACCATCCCTATAAGGTAAGACAAAAGAGGACTTTGAAGATGGTAAGAATCGGTTTGCCTTCACTAGGAAGGGAGCCCTGCCAGCAGCTCTCAGTGAATTTCACTTAGACTTCCAGGTTTCAGAGTAGTGAGAATGTAAATTTGGGGTGTGCTGTTTACCATACTATGATACTTAGTTATGGCAGCCAAAGAAGACAGAGCCACCCTATAAAAAAGGGAAGGGTGTGTTCTTAAAAAATGTCAGTGTCATAAAAGTGGATAAAATCTGCACAAACATCATGGCCTAGAGGAAGCTAAAGAGAGCGAGCACACCAAGTAAATGCACCGCTTGTCTTGGAGTAGAGCCTGTGAGGAATGTGTAAGTTAAAGGAAAGCTCTTAATCTTGAAAGTATATACCAAAGTTTATAGAGTGAAGGCCTGTGATGTATACAGATTATCTCCAGTGATTCAGAGGATGATCATAGACATACTGATAGCCACATAAGTAAGTAGGCAGATATGTGTGCACTAAGTGTCCCTTAACCTTTGTACTAGGTTTCTGCAATATGTTTAAGTCTAAAAGTTATCTCTAAAGAAAAAATTAATAATTATTTTGTTTGACAATTCCTTAGGAAAAAAAAAAGAAAGAAAACGCAGTGCTTAGTTGGACTCAGGCCAATGTTCGTCAAACAGAACAGTCACTGTGATTTCTCTAGTCCCTGAAGAAAAAAAAGCTACCACACCTGTCCTTGTTAGCATGGTGTGCTTCACACATAACTGCTGTGAGAAAACTCCTGAGGGTCCATGGGAAAAGTCCGCTCCAACTCACTGCAGCCTCCTCTGACTGACAGGCAGAAAGGGACCAGATCATTCGCCAGACCTTCTTTGTCATTAGAGATGGAAGTGACCAGCCATCTTAGATGCTTGGCCACTGACTTCACATCTCTAGATGTGGACTTCAGTCAAACAGAAGCAGCAGGAGCAGCCTGCTAAAACCAAGTAGTCTCCAAATACTTTCTTGTGTGCCACAGAAGGAAGTGGGAGACAACAGCAAAACCACCCAAACTTTCTCCAAGTCCAGCAAGGCCGCCTAACCAATCGCTGTTCTAGTGCTTTCCCCAGTAAGGAACTAGGATATATGTGTTGGAGAATACCCCTGGCCTGAGGACAAAGCTATGATTCGACAGAGTAAAGACTTCCTTATTCTATTTTAAAATGTTTTCCCAAATGATTATATGACTTCTAGAAGTGATAATCCTAGGACAAATGGCGTCATTTATTGTAATAGTGTTAGCAACTAGCTCTTAGACAGTGCTGTATCTTGAATATATTATTATTACTAGACTGCTGATATTCCACTTTGGAGAAAGCTCCTCCATGAATTTTTCAGCCATATGTATTTCCTTAGGATGAATATTTACAATTTGAATTTTTAAATCAAAGACAAAAATGTTGTGAAAGTTTTTGAAGTGATTGCTAAGTAGACATCAAGTTTGACTAATTTCTCTACCAAGCGTTTCTGAGAAGATGTGAATTTCCACACCTCTCTATTTTTTCGTAGTCTAAGTTGCGTTGCGTTGGTCACCAGGGAGCAGAGAAGTCTCTGTAAATGCGCTGTTAGTTTACATTTTCTTTAATGAACTGAGATTTTGTATCTTTTTTCTTATTTTATTCCTGAGGTATTTTTTAAAAGTAGTTTGTCAAGGTTGTAAGGTAAACTATTAGCTTATTTTGAAATGCTCCATAATTTTTCTTAACATTTACCTTTAAATTGCTAAAGACCTACAGGAATCAATTGATACTGCTATGAATTATCTAATATGCACAGAAAATATTCTATCACCTGATACATGTTTTAAATTTCTTAGTCATTACTAAATGTCTTCAAAAATACAAAAACAAAAAAAGTCAAACCCAAAATAAAAGAAAACCAACAACCAACCAACCGGGAAGGAATTAGTTGAGGATCATATGCTTTGTTTCTTTGGACTGTTTTGAATCTAGAGCAGCCCTTGCCTTTCTCTCTCATACCATCAACATTTTAAAAGAGAGCAGATGAGTCGGTCAAGAAAGTATTTAAAATTCTGAATGTAGGTTTCTGTGTGGTATGAACAGAAACCTTAAATTACACAGGCAACCAGGCCAAGCATTTGCTTTATGCTCACTGGTTCCAGCGTCATCCTGAGAAATCCCTTTCATGTACAGTTATGGAGATGTATAATCCATTATTTTTAGTGCATTTTAAAGGAATTGCACTTAAATTTATAACAAGTTCTTTTGGTGACGTGAATGAACAGATTCTGGAGTATTTGAAGTGACCACTTCTGAGTAGATGGTAAGAAAATAGTGTTGACATGAAATTTTGTGTGTGATGTTAACATGGATAATATTGACTGCAACTATAAATAATGTATTTTCTTTTTTAGGCTTTGGGTATTATACTAAATGCATCAAAAATGGGAAAGACCATGGATGAAAATATAAAATAATCATATCCAATTCTATATTAACACCTTATTCTATTTTATAATTCCCCCTCCCAAAGAACCACTAACATTTTTTTAAGATGCTAGAGACCATAACACAGATCACAGACAGTGATGGTTTTAAATGCAACTCATTAAAATAAAACCAAGGAGGGGGAACTGAGTCATTATCTCTAAGCTCACTGATTGTATCAAATGTGAGTTGGAGTATGTGTATCAAGCAAGGGTTTCCAACACCACAGAAACCAATTTGCTTCTCTCTCGGCTGATGTGTTGGAGGGCAGTATTCCCTACACAATGATAATTAGGGGCTCAGCTCCTCCTGACAGGCCTTCCCTGATCGTCATGTTTCAATTCAGCTAACTACAAAGGAGAATTTAATTACTTTTTTCACATACGACTGGATTTGTTTATGCGTTTTAAAATGTCAGATTTGGTTTACCAAAGCACAGCAGCCGATGATGGGAAATGTGTATAGTACAAAAGTCTGAAATGTTTCTAAGTGGCAAGTGAGAAGCTGTGGTTTATAATCTCAGCCATCCTGACTTTCCAAAGTCTGCTCACCAGAAAGCCACAATTATAAAGTGGTGTTGGGAAGCTTTTGTGAGAAGACTTTCCTAAGTTGATCTGAGAGTGCAGTTCATGCTTCTCCTGCTTTTAAAATCAGCAGCACTTACTCAAGATAAGGTACCTAACCAATGACCCCGTGCTTTGTTCTTAGATATTTACCCAAGGCCTCCGAGGAACTATGCCCACCAAAAGACAGATGCCAGCAGGCTCATTCATAATAGCTCCAAATTGGAAATAGCTTTAATATCATTCAATAGGAAAATGAGTGGACCGTATAGTTACACAATGAAATAGTATTTAGTGATAAAGAAAAAGCTTCTATTTGTAACGCATGAATTAATCTCATATATATCGTGAATTATCTCATTTGCATGAAGCTTAAAAGCTGGATCTCTAGGGTTTAAGGCTCAATCAGAAAAGGCATGTGCAAACCTGCTGAATGCCATCCAATAGGAAAATGGATGTTGATTATACAGGTGTGTATACATGTCAGAATTAAATGACTGCACACTTAAATCAGTGCACAAACGCTCTTTGCTGAATGCATATCCTATTTTATTAGAGAAAAAATCTGCTACTGATGGTTTTAGCTTAATGAAAGTTGGAATAATACATTCGAACTTCTCTGCATTCATATAAAATCATTAACCCATAGCTACATCCCAGTACCTGCCTCTGTCCTTAGCCCTCAGTGGCCTTGCTTGCTCCACCCTTCCCACTACAACGTTTTTTCATGGTTGTGATCACTCTCTAACCTTATCTTACTTCAAGCATCACCTCCAGTTGTTTCCTGAAACAAGTGGTTCCAAGATCCCTAATACCACTGCTATTAAATTTAATGAACAATTTTTGGTGCATTTTTATGGCTTGTCTGGAGCATTTCATACTTCTGACCCCTTCTTCCTCCTTGCAAATCTCCTTCTTCTTTGTTTCTCTGCTGCTGCTTTCCTTGTGTTTCCGCCTGCCGTGCCTCTGGTCTCTGCTGTAGAGCTCGCCTCGCACAACCACACTTTCGTCACCCATGCTATCCGCTCCCTCTACTTCCGTTAATTCTTGGGAGGTTTATTTCCAGCCTAGAGAATTTTGTTGAAGCCCAGATCTATTTATCTAGCAGTCCACTGAACATCCCTACTTTGATTTCCCACACATAGCCAAAGTCTGTATTACTGGCCTGTCCTACATTGGCTCCTCATGTGTATCCTACCTTACTGAATAGCACTGCCATACACAGATGACCAAACCACAAATTTATGAGTTATTGATAGTTTATTCGCCCATGTCTTTCCTTAGATGCATTGTCGCCTGAGTCTGCCTTCAGAGTTACACTCGGTTTTCTCTACCTTTTCCCATTCTCATTCCACTACTCAGTTCAGGTTAACATCACTG
Organism: Bramus lutescens; assembly: GCA_001685075.1. Lineage (NCBI taxonomy): Eukaryota > Metazoa > Chordata > Mammalia > Rodentia > Cricetidae > Bramus > Bramus lutescens. The sequence continues at coordinate 63,131 of LOEQ01003680.1, read as the reverse complement.
CCCACGTAAATGACACCAAAATTCTCTTAGCTTTTCCCCACTTCCCGCCCATTCCCACAGTACTGTGTAGCCAGAGATTTGATTGTATTGTTCTTTTTATATTAATGTTTCTTATGCAAAGAGAATGGAGAATACTTGGCTTAAATTTCTAAAGTGTATTTTTCATTCCTTTTTCTTTTTCTTTTGGTTTCTCTTTTGAGTCAGGGTTTCTTGTGTAGCCCTGGCTGTCTTAAAACTCTCTTTGTAGACCAGGCTGTCCTGGAACTCAGAGAACTCCACCTGCCTCTATTTCCCGAGTGCAGGGAGTAAAGGTGTGTGCCACCACGGCCTGGTACACTTTATTTTTAACTTTTCATTAGCATACAAAGAATTAGTAATCATTGTTATTATTTTAAACAAAAATGGTTTTCATTGTTTCTCTTCCCTTAAATCTACTTTCTCATTATGCTCTCCTGCATATGGCATATGTACTTTAAACATTTGCATTTAAATATGAAAGATCAATACTGTATCACTTACAAAATACATAAATGTCTCCATTTATGGTTCAGTTGACTGTGAGTACATTAGCAAGGATACTTCTCATAGACAATCTGGAACAGTGCAAATGAGTTTCCCTCTTACATGAACTGATCCAGTGTCGAAGCGATGTATGTAGAAGAAACAAGTATCATGTGTTTAAGTATTTTATGTTTAGCTTTCATTTTTTTAGGTGCTGGCATTGAACCCAGGGCTCCTTGCATATGAAGCAAACACCACCACATAACTACACCCCCAACTCCTACATTTATTTTTTCATCCATTCTTACTATAAAAATGTGGGGTCAAAGCAGTGATGAATATTAGATACAGAACTCATTCAGTTTGTGATGCTGAGAGAGACATAAAGCAGACACAGAACCAAATTATGGATATCCCCATTTATTGATGGGTCAAGTCATGTCCACATGGGAAGGAAAGAGTTAACTGCAGCACCAGACTCCTTCCCTGTGGCTGGAGATGATTGACCTCAACAGACTCCTTGTAAACATGTTAATAGTATTTACTAGTGGAAGGATACCAGAGTCCCCATCTAAAATGATGGGTTTTGGCAGGACTGGTGTGTTCTGTCTAGACTGTCTACTGTAAATAAACCTGCAGTGTATGGATTTATGGGACATGAATGGCTGGAGGTACATGTAAGCATTTTCTGTTTAACTAGAAAAAGGAAAATGGGAACCTCAAAACCTAACTGGATTTTTTTATTTTAAAAAAGGAACATCATGTTCACACTAACTGTTCAGCACTCAGCTGTTAAGTCTGAAACCCAAACACATCCTAATATAAAAGAAAAGGTCAGTTTTTTAACTGATAGAGTCTGGCTCCTCCTCAGAGGACTATCTCATCCGTGTTAGACTCTTGTTGGTAAAGTCTAACATGATGACCCTCAAGAGTCTACTCTGAGCTTTCAACTCTTCAATCAACATAGCTAAGCATACACAAGAAATAAGAAGCTGATAAATAAGACATACTTGATCACACACAGAGAGAATAATTATTTTAAAGCAGTGTTGCAAATTTTAATTAATATTTAGAAATGAATGGATTCCTACTTAAGATTACATATTAAAATAAAACAATAGATTAAAAAGAGAAAATTGTTTAAAAATTAGGTAAGAAAATGTCTAAAGCCATTTCTGACTTTTAGTAAGATAAAAGCAAGCAAAAAATGAGTATAAACCAAAGTCAATCAAACATCAGAAGAACAATTGAAAAAGCACAGAGAGACAGCAGGTGGAAGCATATTTAGGACACATTTGAGGGAGATGTGTTTGGTAACATAACAACATAAAATTTCCTCCATTTTGTTGGCTGTATGTTCGATCTGCTGTGCTGAAGGTTTATAATTGCATATTTTCCTGTTTATCCATCTCAGAGGCTATTTTCTGTGCATTTGGGATCCTATTCAGAGAGTTGTTGCCTATATCTATATTTTGAAGTGTTTTCTACAGCAGTTTCAGTTTCTTGGGTTTTAATTTAATGTATTTGATCCATTTTGAATTGACTTTTGTGAAGAGTGAGATAATCTTATTCTTTTACATGTTGGTATCCAGCTTTTCAGAAACCATTGTCAAGTACCCTCTCCCCTCTTCTCCCATGTGTATGCTTTTGACACCTTTTGCCAAATATTAAGTGAACATGGATTTATTTCTGGGTCCTCTTTTCTCTTCGACCGGCCTAAGTGTCTGATTTTGTGTTATGATTTCTTGGTCAATATGCCTCTGTAAGTATACTTTGAAGTCAGGTAGTCTGATACCATTATCAGTGTTCTTTTTGTGAAGGATATCTTTGATTATCTGTGGTATTTTTGCATATGAATTGCAGGATCGTTTTTTCTCATTTCAGTGAAGAATGCCATTGGGATATTGATGGAGAGGGATTATGTTAATCTGTAGATTATTTTTGATAATATATTCATTTCATAATAGCATTCTGCCAATGTAGAAGCATAGAAATTCTTTCCATTGTCTTGTATCTTTTTCTATTTCATTTGCCTTACAGTTTTCAAAAAGAGTTTCTCATTTTACTTTTGTTTTATATATATACATATATATATATGCATATTTTGCCTGTAAGCATGTCAGTGCCCTTGGAGGCAAGAAGAGGGCTTCCATCCCTAGGTCTGGAGCTGAAGATGGTTGTGAACTACTTTATGGGTTATGGGAATCAAACCCTGGTCCTCTGGAAGAGCAGCAGCGGCTCTTAAACTGTGAGCCATCTCTCTAGCCCACAGTTTCAGTACCTTTAGTTGTTCTTTGTAAAGGTCTTTAATGTTATTCTTAAGTTAATTTGTAGGTACATTTTGAGGAGATATGTTCCTATTTTTTTTCTCAAAAAGTTGGTTGTTGGTATATGAAAAAGGTACTGATTTTTGGCACATTTATCTTGTATCCTGCAACTATACTGGAATGGGACCACAGATTCACATGGAGGCATCTGTCTCTGCCTTTCAAGTATTGGGATTAAAGGCATGGGCACCACACCCAGCCCTCCATAGGATGTTTAAACTATAGAGTCATAATGTTGGCAGGTAGGGAGAATTTCACTTTTTTATAACCATGTCTTTTTCTTTCTTTTCCTTCCTTCCTTCCTTCATTCCTTCTTTTCTTTTCTTTTTTTGTACTCTTGTCTAGTTTTGCTATGCTGTTCAGGCTGCAGTGTAGTGGCCGTTCACAGGGAGGGTCATACACTCAAGTAATGTGGGACTTTTGACCTGATGCATTTCTGACCTGGGTTGGCCCACTTCTTAGACAACCCAGAGCAGGGCTCAAGTAGACTCTGGACTCATCCTTTCAAGTAGATGGGACAATAACTGTGCAGCAGCATGTTCTGGGAAATGATAAAAATGACAAAAGAAAACACAAAGGGAAGGTCTTTACAGGTTCGAGTTAGACAAAGAGGTTTTAGGTTACCAAAAGTATGTTTCATAATAGACAAAAATTGATAAACTGGTATTCATTGAATTAAAAAATTATTTGTAAAAAATACTATTAAGAAAATTAAAAATACAAACCTTGGCTAAGGAAAAATATTTGTACATTAAGTATCTGACAAGGACTCATGGTAAGAATGCATAAAAAACGCTCTTATGCCAGGAATGGTGACATACAACTTTAATCTCAGCACTAGGGAGGCAGAGGCAGGTGGATCCCTGAGTTCCAGGCCAGCGTAGTCTATGTAGTGAGCTCTAGGACAGGGCTATGTAGAAAGACTATGAATATCCTTCTAAACTGTCAGAAACATATGAATGTGAATTTTACTGAAAGTTAGATTTTAAAGAATCAAAATTACAGGAGAGAGATCAAAAGATAAAAGCCTGGAAAATGATTGCTGTGTCTGAAGAAATTAAGCCTTATTTGAATGCTCAGTTTTTGTGATGTTCAAGCTGACTTTATTGTCTTAGGCTAATTAGGTAAAAATTGGATATTTATTGCGTTTGCCAACTTTTAAAACTCCGTAAATCACTAAGAAAACAAGTCAGAGCACCATGTAGGGAGCTTTATACTTAATTGGTTGAGACACTAGTTATCCCCAAGACTGTGACTCCTTTCCCCCTTTTTTTTTTCTGAGGCCCCCTCCAACTCTTCCAGTGTTTCTCTGTGACTGCCTGTGGTGGCATTTAACACTGAGAACAATTGTCACAGGGTTCTTCAAGTACCAGATCTCGGTTAGCATAATGGAAGGCATAGATAGTGGCTTAATAGACCAGGCACAAATATTGTTCATATGGCAGGCTCTTTTATGGATCCTCAATAAAAGTCAAGAGTCTCCCACGTACATCACATTGCTGTGATGGACCTTCCACTGTGATCTACAGCAAGCTGATCTGTGGAACAGTTTTACGAAACTTTGTCTCAGTCTAGGGATAGAGCTTGGAAGAACTCATCATGTTTTCAGGCCACCTTTCTTGAGTAGCAATGGTTTTACTTCTGCAAAGAGGTATAGCTCAAGGTGTCCAAAATGAGCAATTCCAGCAGGAACAATGGAAGCCTTATTACCTGTTGTCATTGAGACTGGTAACTGGATGCTTAATAAGCTAGCACTCACTGGGTAGATAGATGCATACCACATCTTATGGTAACAGCCTGAAGGCTTTCCCGAGTGTAGATCCATCTATTGGAGTTCTGTGTCTGGCTCACAGAATGCATCAACTTCAATTTCCTCTTTTACTCCAAGTACAGTCATTGTGATGTACACAAAGTGTAGACTCCCTCTTGACTTGATTTTTATAGCATTTTGTAGTTCTACTAGCCACACCTGGTCTAGAAGTCATTTGCTAACCTAGTCATGATTCAATAGACTTCACAAAGAGAATGGAGTGTCATTTAATCCCATGACTAAGATGGATGCAGGCCTTTAAACGGTTACCTAGAAGATCTGCCGCTGACTGGCAGTGCATGTATGCTTAGGCATGTTTTGAGAAATGAAGTGTATGTACACAAAACTGGATTGTGAGAAAACATGAGTGAGGACAAGATTTCCATCCCACAACAAAACAACAGCTACTGCTAATGATGAGGCACAGGTGGGGTGGATTTATATTGTGAATGCCAATGGCAGCAAAGGCAGAAGGAGTATAATTAGCCTGGGCATCACATTTCTTTTTTATTCAGGTTCCTCCAATCTAGGATATTTGATACCCGCTGTATTTTCCACACAGTCCCTCACAGAGCTTCCTATGTCCCCCCACTTCCTCACTATGGCTACCTCTTCTTGTTTTTAACTGAGGTTTGCCCACAGAACCCAAAGCTATCCTCCTTTTCCCATGACCACAGGATTTTGCCTTCAAACACAGCTCTGCCTCAAAATGATGAACCTTTCTTTGGCTGTTCCTTCCCAAAGAGATTGCAAGATTCCAGTTCTGAGAGTCCTGCTATACAGACAGGTTTGACTTCAAAGCTTTAAATGTTCTTTCCCTGCAAAACAGACTTAACTAGCTACTTTCACAGTAATTTATTTCAATTACTTCTGTATCTCAAAGGGATGGCTCTTTCTAAGATTTGTGTTATCCATTTGTGTACCCAAAACTCTCTTCCAAAAGAGAGTTCTGTCTTTTAAATTGTATATTTTTAAAAGCTTTAAAACTTTTCTTCTAACACCATCTGGCCAAACATGCATCTGCCCCCTTGAAGCTGTCATCTCAAAGACGCTGATAGGAACATTTACTATCCATGAAGGAGGAACAGTACTATCTACATGTTTTCCTTGGAGGAGAGGAAGGTTCTCACTCAGCTAGGAGACAGGTGAATTTACCCAGGCTGTAGGAGCAGAGGAATAACGTGCATGCAAAGAGGCTGGATTTGACACTACTTACTGTTGAGATGCTCTCTGTGGGGAAGCCTTTCCCAACAGATAGTTATTGTTCTTTTTGTTTGTTTTTGCTTTTCTAGACAGGGTTTCTCTGTATCTTTGGAGCCTGTCCTGGAACCTCAAAGTCACAGAGATCTGCTTGCCTCTGCCTCCTAAGTGCTGGGATTAAAGGTGTGTGCCACCACCGCCTGGCAGTTATTGCTCTTTTAAAGTGACCCTATATTTTTCTCTTTGACTCTTATGGCTAGCTAAAAAGAAGGAGCTTCTAAGAGGTATCCTTCCTGGGGCTATGTATATATAGGGTGAGAACAGAGCCAATCCTGTCTCAGGTATCCATTGAAGTTTCTGGTGGCAGATAAAGCAAAGGATGCACTGAGGGGCCAGGTAGACGATATTTAAGTTGAGAGCAGACGTCTAAGGAATCCATCTGTGCTCTAACAAGAAAAATGTGTACACTGGAGCAGAGATCTTGGTTCAGAGCTTAAAATCAGAGTAATGAATAAGCTCGGGCATCCAGGAAGAGCACATCTCTGCAGGCATATCAACAGTCTCTGTCTCTAATTGACCACTTGCCATAATGGCTGAGCTGCATGTCCACAGTGTCTGATCATGCCATGCTTACTAAAAACAACTTTCACAACATCCACTTTATTCTAGGGCTTCATCTTATTGGACATTTCAGTAGCCTTTGGCATAATTTTTGTACTCTCCATTTTCTTTTTTATTGAGACTAGATCTCATGTATTCCAGGCTAGTCTTGAATTTGGTATGTAGCCAAGGATGAACGTGAGCTTCTGATGGTCAGATGCCTACCATTATGCTCTGTTTTGATGTGGTACCATGTCATAGCCACACATTGGGGTGATATCTGTCTGAGTCCAGCCTTGATGGAGTTTGCAGGCCCAGGGTAGGGATGTGAGGATTAGGAATATTAGACAAGAGGAAGAGAAATACGAAAGAAGTGCAGAGACATGGGATAGGACCTGGAGGGCAATCAGGTGAATATTGAATATGCCCGTGCTTATTATGATCTTTAAATAGCCCAGTCCACAAGAGGGGAAGAAAGAAAAAGATTTTTTTTGGTCATAATATAAGAACAAACAAAATGATTGCCACTTTAATACCCCAAACACCAAATAACCACACCCTAGTCAAGACATCTTTGTTAGTAGCCACACCTTAAATCAAACCTCCTGTCAATAATCGTGAAGAAGCAAGACTAGGCTGGAACTATCTGACTTTTAGTCAAGGTGGAATGGATCCACTTCTGTGGGCTTCCACAGTACTGGGGATCAAAACCAGGGCTTTCTTTGTACATCCTAGGCAAGTACTGTATAAACAGAGCACATTCCTGCCCACACCCTCCACTATACTACAGCTCATAATACAAGACTCCTAGAGTCTTGTAGTTCTAGATCCCTGGATCCTCCCCAGTCTCCTTTACTAGATTATTCTCTCCTTAAACTCTGGGAGTGCCTCTATGCTCCGTCCTCAGTGTTCTTCCATTTCCTGTCTTCCTGGATAAAGCCATTTGGTCTGAAAGTTTTAAATATCACCTTCTTGCCATCATCTTCCAAACTTGAATCTATAGTCCCAACTTTTCATCTGAGCTTCAGAGTTGACCTAATAGGCATGAACACATAATAGATATTACATGGCTAAAGGAATTTCAAGGCTATTGCTATCAAGTCCAGTTTAGCTCATTTAACTTGATGACAGGACATCTCCACGGAGTCAGTCACCCAGGTCAAACCAAAGGACTCATTTTTATTTCTTTGTTTCTCTCATGACCAGCTCCATCTTTCCTTCAACCTTTGACCCATCTGAAAGTCCTTCTTGTCTTACCTCTGAAATGATGTTTATTTTAAAAAAAGCTGCTATCAGACAAGCAACTAACTCCTCTACATACTTCAAAAACACAAATCTCATCCTCTCATGGCTTTTCATTAAACTCAGATCCTTTCTGCTCTGCGGCCTAACATGGACCTGCTGGTTGGCTTCTAACATCCTCTGACCTTGCCTTGCCTTGGTCCCTCATCTTACCACAGTCCAGTCAGTCTGTCATGTCCCTGTCTCAGGGCCTTTGCATTTGGTCCTCCTGCTGGCGTGCTCTGCCCAAGATTATCTCACTCCTAGCTTCTTTTTTCATTGCGTTCACACTACAATGTTAACTCCTGTGAGAGGACTTTCCTGCTTGACTAAATCATCTGCTCTTTCTTGTCCCCAAATACTCTCCTTTTTATATTACTGTCTTTGGCCACGTAATGTTTCTTTATCACCTTGTTGGCTTGTTTTCTCATTGTGCCTGTGGTGGGAGATCTGAACTACATCACAGCAAACCACACCAGATTTACTTATGTCCTGAAGCACCTTTCCAGAGACTGGTGCATAACAGATGTTCAATAAATATTTGCTCAATGGAAAATTATGATTCACAAGTAGATATGGGGTAGATGAAGAGATTAGAGCAACCCTCAAACTTGAAAATACAAAAAACAACATAAAGTTTTGAATGCATATGAAATGGTTCTTAAATTCAGGCCTCTTGTATGGAAGTTCATCTGTGGAAGAAAAAGCATCAGGGGGTGGTCTTTTTGTCTATTTCTGATTCTGCCACTGTCCCAGGCAGTCATTCTGAAAGGTGGTCTTCCATCAGATTCCCAAGAGTGTTTGACCCCAGAGAGGCTGATGCTATTGATGTTGGATGTATCCTGAGTGTTAAGAGTTTTAATAGCTTCCCAGGTGACTCTAATAGGCATCCACTGCTCTTACTTATTTCTTATTTGCTCTAACTCTCTTCTGGCGGATATAAATTACATGATAGAAAATAATATTTGCTTTATTTCCTAGGGTATCTCTAGTGTCTATGGTAGGGATATTTTGGAGCTCAGGAAGTACACTTTCCGAATCCATTGGAATCGGGAAGACATACTCACTGTGAACTATGTATCATAGGTTTCTTTATTCGGTACAGCAGATAGTGTAAAAAAAAAAGGCCTAACATCATGGCTGAATTTCAGCATCATCACCACCAACTACACTGATCTCCTTAAAACTGAGAAGGTTCTGAGGAGTTAGCCAAGAAAAGAGGCTGGTGATGTTTCAGAAGCAACAAGAAGCTGAGTACAAGCTTGAGACAGAAAGAAATGAAGGGATCATCTATAAAGTTCAGTCAAGGAATGAATATAGTTATCCCTTAGGCCATACCAGTAGATGGAACAGTTCTCAGGGATATCACTTAGAGCAGTGGTTCTCAACCTTCCTAATGCTGAAACCTTTCAATACAGTCCATCACGCTGTGGTGACCCCAACCAAAATTGTTCTACTTCATAACTGCAATTTTGGTACTGTTTTGAATCATAATGTAAATATCATCGGAGGTGAAGGTTTGTCTAAATGGTTGCAGCCCACAGGTTGAGAACCACTTACTTAGAGGCTCCTGGTAGAAGAAAGAATTAACAGGTTATAGTAGCCTCATATGATCAGTGCAAAATATTGGAATCCATACTTGCATCAGTGGATGAAGGTGTGAGTAGAGAGGGCCAGAGACACAGAGAAGAAGAATAACAGTGGAGGGGCAGGAATCATCACATCAGTGATTCAGACTGAAGTGTCAGCAGATTCAACAGTGATCCCGAGGCAAGGCCCCTGACATCTAAGTATAGTTCAACTTCATGAGAATGGAAGACAAAGGGATTGTGGGACACTTGACTCCCTGCAAAAGGAGGAGCATCGGCTCATGCTATTTTTAGGTACTGAATGTTGGAGCAGCCCCTGGGAGTGAACATGGGCTAGGCCCTGAGTCTAATCACCACCTTTTCCCCTAAATAAGAGTAACCCCTAGATCCACTAGATACATCTACAAGACTGCTCCTGCACCTAAGGATCAAGGAACATTTGGGAAAGAGAGGGAAGATTGTAAGAGCCCGAGAACCAGAATATCTGCTGGAAGATTGCGTCACTTAGAGATGGCAAGGAGGCTGCACCCATGAACTCTCAACAATATGGTTTCCTAAACAGGATCTAAAAACTGAGAAGACCCAATGAAATGTCAAAACAAACGGGGAAGGCTCATGAGACTCCCATTCCTAGATGAAGAGCCACAGGCAGTTAATGAATGCTGAGAGAGGGAGTCAGTCTGGGGATGAGCCTCCAGTTGGCTCTCCAATACCAAGCGGTCAGTCCTAAGAACATATTCATACTTATGACACCAGATGAACTCTTCTAGTTTCTGTGTGTGTGTGGGTGAATAAATAAAGAAAGAAAAAGAGGTCATAAATTCCAGACGAAACAGGATGCAGTGTGGCACAGGAGGGTTGGGGGAAGGGGACAAAATGTCGTAAATACAGAATACATATATAAAAGTAAATAATAATAATAATAATAATAATAATAATGGCCCTACTGGGGTGTAGTGGCTTACACCAAATATTTCAGCAACTGGGAGGTGGAGGCACGAGAGTTAATATGAGTTCAAGACCAGCCTGTGCTGCAGAATGAGACCTTTTTTTCAAACAAAAGAGAGAATAGCTCCTAATAACAGGAGAATTTCAAGAAGTTTTCATTATTTACGGGGGTTTGAGCAGCCTGTGACTGTTCTTTCTCCACGAAGAAGGAGCCTAGATTAGTCTTTTGCTTGCTTTTCAATGGAAATGACCTTTGAAACACTTTTGAAAAAAGAGCAAACAATGACACTCCTGCATTCAACTTCCAGAAACAAAAAGTTATTATTTCGACATTGAGAAGGTCTTTACACAAGTTCTTCCAGGAATGAATGCTTCTCTGAAGTGAATCCTGCCTCTTCAGTCTTTGCGATTGAGCCTCATTGTTCCAGGAGCCAGTTCTATGTGGGTTTATGAAAATAGCCACTAAGTTGATGGAACCCAGGCACTGCTCTGGCTCCAGGGGAAAAGGATATTGCAACAGATCGGGCCTGTGCTAGCACTGTTTAGGAAAAGATTTAGAGCAGAGTGACATTTAGTCATTGTTCAACTCTTCCCGTCTACAGCTCCTGCTCGGTTTTTATTACCTAAATTAGCCCAACTTTGAGTATAACTCTGTTCTTGGTGAGCCTCTTTTTTATTATTATTATTTTTATTGAGCTCTACATTTTTCTCTGTTCCCCTCCCTACCTCTCCCCTCCCCTTCAACCCTCTCCCAAGATATGAACATAGTTGAGCACATGTCTTTGTGGTATTACTGGGTCTTGAGGAAAGTTTTTTCCTAATTTTCTGAGAAGTAGCCACACTAACATCCAAAGAGGCTGTACCAGCTTGCATTCCCACCAGCAATGCTGAAGTGCTCCCTTTTCCCCACAACCTCTCCAGCATAAATTGTCATCAGTGTTTTTGATCTTGGTCATTCTTA
>LOEQ01003680.1:39831-51492 GCA_001685075.1 Bramus lutescens | reverse complement strand
TTTGGAAGAGCAGGCAATGCTCTTAACCTCTGAGCCATCTCTCCAGCCCCCTAAGTTGTTCTTTAAAGATGGCATTTACTATGCAGTAAACACATTTTTACCATTTACTTGTATGTATGTGCACAGCAGAAAGAGAAGGGGCGATGGTGATAGAGCAGGCGATGAATTTCCAAATCAGTGATGTATCTGAACTCTGTCTGCAAACACTAGTGTCTCTGGCCTTCCAGGGAACCGTTTCTAAATTACCTAAATTCTCCACGAGCTTTGACAACTTGATCGTAATTCTCGCAAAGCTGCAGATATGCTTTCAAACATACGTGGATGAGCCCACCACATGCATACAGGTTGAAGATTTATTTTTGGGAGGGGATCTGGATCTACACATGGCTGTCTTCCTATTCCAGGAAACAGGTGCCGGAAACATCTTGGCTAACACAGAGCAAAGTGTAATGAATGAAGCTAAACAAAGAATGACTGAACAAAAGGACAAGAATGTGCTTCCAGACTCTTCTTGGAGCAGCTGTGACTCTATTGTGTGTGGGGACTTATGTGATGGAGCTGGACAAGAAAACTAATGATATAACCCCACTGGCTGCCTCATGTAGGAGACGACACATGGATTCTCCCAGGGTGGAATTTTGTGTTCTGCTCAAAATGCACATTGCCTGATGTCTCCAAGGATTTAATTATTAGCCACTTATATTTTTAATTAAAATCTAATGAAGTATTCTTTCTATAATAGCTTGTAAATTTTGTTGGAATTATTTCTGATAAGATTTTTTTTTTAGCACTACAGAAAGACAGAAGAGATTAGACCTTGAACTGGTGCTGTTTCTTAAGAGGTGTTCTGTTGACTTTCCAACATTCAGCATTCTGAATTCTCTTCTTGCTGCTAGTGACCTTGAGAGTCCATGCTGTCGCTATAGAAGTTGGATGGGATACATACCCTCTTTCTTTCTCTCTCTGTTTCTCTCCCATCTCTTCCTACTCCCAAAGGTAGGATGCAGCAGTAGACTAACTGGTTATTCCCACTAAGCTTCGTTTGAAGATGACATGAGTGGCCCCAAGGGAAGGGATCTTTAAGATTTATTTGGAGCAGCTGCGCTCGCCATTCACACTGGGCGGGGCAATACCCCATCATCTCCCTTCTGCTATGTAGCTTGTGCCGGTCCTTGGCTCATGTCTGTTTTTCAAGACACTTGCCCTCTTTCCACTTAATCCCATGATCCTTCTGTTACCATCCAATAAATTCCTATTTGCTCAAGATAATATATATGGTCAGTTACTCTTGGTTGGAGAAAAAACCCTGGCACATCTCCTCATTTATTGCACAATAAGCAGGATTAAGCCTGTGCCTGACAGTTGTATCTAAAATCCAAAGAAAATAAAAAAATCTCCTGTTGTCTAATAAATTGGAAGCACATTCAGACATTATTTCTATTCTTCTAGTGGTGGCATAATTGAGAGACTGGAGGCCTTTGAATCAGAGGAATATGTGTTCAAGCACTGGCTCTACCATTTATAGACTACGTGACCTTGGGCAAGACAGTTCATCTCACATTGCCTTCCCTTCTACACTTATAGACAGGAATAAAAATATCACACAGATATATTCCAAGGACAATATAAGATTATTTTTAATCATGAAAGATTTTACTCATTGAAGCTACATTTTTTTTTATCATTTCAGGCCAGTAAGATCTTTTCTATATCCTCTCCCTCTGCACATCATACACATCCATTATACATTCTTGCTTCCTTTCTTAGATAGAACCTGGGGGGTAAAATGCCTTTGGCTTCAAACTAGCTTTAAATGGGACATGAGATCATTGCTGCCACTGTAAGCAACAGAGCTGCAACTATGTTGAAAAGATTCTAACAGATGACTTCCCCGTTTCTCAATTCAAAAGTGAAATTTGTATTTGACCCAACTTACTCGACTGTCCTACTGTAGACACATACCTACAGGCAAAAGGAGCTGCATTCCAAACCCACCTTCTGGGCTTAGGCATATTACTCTGTGGTAGAGCATTGGGCTTTATCCCTAGCACCAAACAAAACGACAAAAAGAAATCCTAACTCATTTGCTTGGGGATCCTTCCCAGTTGCCCTCCAAACATGTTGACTTCTAGCTAAAAGTTTTTTTATGATCTTCTTAGTCTGGTGATGTCATGTAACATATCATTTGTGTACATATCTCTTTTCATGGCTTACATTTAAATATGTTCTCAATGCCCCTGATGTTTTAGCTACAGAAACTGGAATAACAATAGTAGACAGTACCTACTGAGTGTGTGTTATGTGCTTGAGGTCTTGCTCAGTCCTATAACTGCATCGTACCGCTCAATTCTCATGGCGGCTGATGCTGTTGCTCTCCTCATTTGTTCAGAAGAAATGGAGACTTGCAGAAGATAATACTCCGAGGTCATGTATTTGTTAAATAACTGGCATGCCATTTATCTCCTGGGGGTGAGCAAGAAGGGATGGAAATTTATCAAGCAACGTTGCGTAGATGTATCCTGACCTTTGTCACTGATGCCACTCCTTTTATCTTCATAACCACTAATACACCAGGCAGTAAGTATGACAAGATGCTCTAGGTAAGAAAAATGGATCGAGAGCTCTTTCTTCTGTCTGGCCTTGTGGCTTTCTCACCCCCACTTCCTCCAGCATTATTCTCGCCAATGAAACGAGGACAGCTCTGCCCGGTCCAAGAATGGATACTGCTGGAGAAAGGCCTCCATCCTCCAACTTCCCCCTTGATCTTCAGTCTCCAGAAAGAGAGCCACATCTAAGGCTGGTACACCTCTGGAAAAATACAGAGGACAAGCAAAGCAGCAGTTTTTATAGCCAGTGTATCACACACATAAGAGCCACAGTTCAGGGTCTGGGGATGTAGCTGAGTGATGGCATGTTGGCTGAGCACAAGTAAGGCTGGGTTTGATCCTCTAACGTGGAAAGAACACACACAAGTACACACAGATAAAGCTCTGCGTGGACAGACCTAATTAGTCTTGAAAATTTCTATGACTTGAGTCAACACTAATGTGCAGGTTTTGACATCTGTGAGTAGAACTTTCCCCTTAATATTTAATACTGAATTAGAAATATAGACACCAAAAAAGAAGAAAATAAAGTCATTTTCCAGAAAGGGAAGCTTATAACAATTTTTGTGTATATCCCTACAAACACAGACATGCATATACATATATCTATTTATCATCTATCTATCTATCTATCTATCTATCTATCTATCTATCTATCTATTATCATCTTCGTACACCAATATTTTGCCTCAAAACATGAATCAGAGAGCAAAGCTGTTTTATAATGTTTTATTTAATGTCATTTGTTTGTTTACTTAGTGTTGGAGCCTTGAATTAAATCCCTACTACATATTTAGACCATTTGCCAATCTCACTCCATAAGCAATTCTGTAATGTATATGCAAATTTTTGCAGCCAAAGGAAACCTTAGAAACAATATGAAATCTGATGCTCAGAGTGATCAGACTTTATTTGGTTAAAAAATTCCACAGAGACTACAAGTGCAGTCTTCGCTTTACACTAGAGATTCTCAGGTCCTACTATGGATTCTCAACTCACCTGCAAAGATTTTTTTGTCCCTCTGTGCCTTGTCCTCACCTCACCCCAAGTCGTTCTGCCTTCATCTGGGTGGATCGTCAGGAGTTCAGTTATTTTCAAAACCTCCCCTGTGGGCCAGAATGTGCAGCAAGGTTAAGAGCTGCTGCTCTGTACCAAGCTACAGTTGGAATCAAGGTCTCTCCAACAGGTCTACTGGGACCCTCTTGACATCAGCTTTTGCACAGAAAGAGAAAGCCAGGTAACAGAGCTTCTCAAAGCACCCTGCAATTGCTCTGCCCCAACCTAACAGCACCCAAGCATGTATGTCTCTTTGGTGACTTATTAGTCAATTTTTTTGTGGTGCATTTGGTCTTGAAAGTTGGGTGTGCAGTGTGTGATTTTGTAACTGCTCAGATTTTAGCGAGCTTTGAATGCTTGCTTTAGAGCTGGTACTGAGGAAAGATGAGGGAGAACGAGGAGCTGCAATCTATGGGAAGCTGGAGTGTCTCAGATTTTCCATTTATAGCCAAAGCTACAAAACCCTCAGCGTTAGAATGCAGATCTCACCAATTCTTACCTCTCCTTCTTGCCTGGCTCCAATGGCCCCTCTAGACATTTCCAGAAACCCAACTTTTGTATTTATTTTCAATACTGCTCTGGGTATAATGGAACCCTTTAGCGTTTCTCTAAAGTGGCTGGAACATCTTTACCTTAACATGCTAATTGTCCACAGAAGGGTCGATTGGAGTAGAATTGCCCATCGTAACTATTACCCCTTTCCTAGCTGCAATGGGACTGTGTGCTGAGGTTATGGAAAGTAAAACTGAGCCATCATTTTTCTAAGCTCAAGTTTGGGAGCTGGAAAAGGACTACTTGACTTTGACTTATTTGTCGAAGCATCTGGAGGCAAATAACCATGGACTGTAAAATCCTGGGTTTACTGATTCAGTGTTTAGTTCATACAGATGTATTCCCTCCAAGACTCCAGCTGGGAGGAGTTCAAATATCATGCTATACTCAGAATCCTTTCTCTGGAAATCTCAGTGAAGGCTAGATTCTTTCTGCCCTGTGGATTTGCTTTTGGGGAATCGGGGTTCTTCAGATCTACATAATCTATTAGCAGAATTGAAGGAAAAGAACAGGTAAAAATAAAATATGTATCCATTCCAAGTGACAGAAGATCTGCTCGATCTTACCTCAGAAATCCCCTAGAGACAAGGTCATAAAAGGGTGGAGTAGAGGACAAGGAGGTGAGCTGAACATTAGGATCCAACGTCCCCATTCCAAACACCCAGGTGGTGTAGTTGAAGATAAGTGTCCTTGTTCACCTCTCTGAGCTTCTGTTCCCTCGTAAATAAGATGATTTCCAGCTCATAGAGAGGACTAAGGGCAATGTTTTGTGGAAGTACTTTGCTCCAGAAAAGCAGTAGGGTATCTGTAATTACGTGGGGTCTATTTACTCAGTTAAGGATAAGTGACCTTTTAGGGCTACCAGGTCTCTGAGAAACCAAGGGTATCATCAAGAATCCACTTTGTCTCTTTAGTTGTAAGTTCAAACAATCCATGTAATGGTAGGGTGGGTTAAAAAAAGTTCATGAGATGCCTAGGAGGAGATGAGAGCTCAGTAGCTCTTTATTATCTGCTTGACCCAGCTGGGCTGCAGTGAGGTGGAGATGGTCCCAGGCAAGGACACACTTCTTTATCTGCAGCTCTTTTGTTATCCCTGGCTCTGCTGAGTCAACACTATTTGCATCTATGAATGGGCTTGATAACATCCCATTTATCTCAGGAGAAGGAGGGCGTATTTTCCAGGAAATTAACTATGGAAGCCGAGCCAAGGGGCTTTGTGAACAGTTAACACAGATAAACCAAGCTGAAACAGAAGAGCCAGGTTATGCCTTGAAGATGCTGTCTAGTGTCTGTGGCTGCAGAGTGCTGGGGGGCTCATGTGCACTCTTGCTTGGTGACTAATATAGTAGCAAACACTAATAAGAACAACTGAAGAACCCTGAAAGCTTAGCAGAAGCAGACCTTTCTGACATTAAAGTGCCTAGAATCATAAGTGTATTAGCAATAGAATATTGGCACTTGAAATACATATGCTGATTGCAGATACAAACACTGAATTAATAACTAGAAGGGGCTACAAGACAAAGTAAAATTTTATGTAATAAACTGCATATTAGTTTCACGAACTTATAGGTCCCTCATTTCTCCAAGCTCCCCTCTAAATGTACAAGCTTCTTCTCTAATCATTGTCTCCTTTGCGGGCCACACATGGCCTCTGTAGGCCCAGTTCCTTTCTCTACAGCAGCGATTCTCAATGGATGGGTCAAGACCCATTTGGGGAATGTAGAATGACCCTTTCACAGGGGTCATCTAATACCATAGGAAAATATAGATATTTACATTACGATTCATACCAGTGACAAAATTACATTTATGATGTAGCAACAAAAGAGTGAGGGTCACCATACCATGTGGAACTCTATTAAAGAATCACAGCATTAGGAAGGCTGAGAACCACACTGCTCTACAACCTGATCACACCTGAAAAGTTTTTATCGGAAGAGGGAGGGAGGAAGCTGAGAAGAATGCATGAGCCCCTGAGCCACATTAAATCTAGTGTGACAGAATTCTGGGAAAGCTAAATCCTTGAAAGGAAACATAAGGCACAGGCCTCACATTTATTAGTAGAAGAAGCTGTTCACGGAGTCAGTGAACACTCTCCTGAAAATGCAGAAACACCTATGCAGAAACAGCCATGACCCTTTTATATAGATTGAAATGTGTCATGGTTTCATATGCAGTATTCTCTTTCAGTTGAATTCTACTAGCTATTGAGTCATATAAATACCAAGAAATCAGGCTGAGAAAAAATTCCTCTTAGGGCCTCTTTTAGATGAGGCAAAATAGATGTGTCCAGTATTTGGCACATATCCAGACCCCAGACTCTTATATGTGACGTCTTTTTGTCTTGACCTTGATCATAATATGATGTTTGGCTCCTGTTTAATGCAGGAGACTGTCTCTATGATATTAAATAGTTTTCTTTTTTGACTTCAGGATAGATATTAAATACCTGTTGTTTATTCTATTAGGGTCAATTCCAGAAGTATTTACCAACACATTTCTAAGACTTATTACAGGCTGCCATTTATTAGCTAATTACTCAAACCCAAAAATATATCCCTCCCCCTCTTTTAAATGAATTTGTCAGGGGTTGATGAAGTGACAGACATTGACAAGTTTTGTCCCTATAATGTGCAATTGTGAAAGCAATAAAGAACTTACAGTGATAAAAGTCACAGTGACAGCTGAACAGTGGTGGCACATGCCTTTAATCCCAGCACTCAGGAGGCAGAGGCAGGTGGATCTCTGAGAGTTTGAGGCTAACCTGATCTATAAGAGCTAGTTCCAGGACAGGCGCCAAAGCTACAGAGAAACCCTGCCTCAAAAAACAAAAGCCAAAATAAAATAAAAAAGAAGTCACAGTGACAAATGCATGTATTAAACAGGCATGTCCCAGTTGTTCACACCCAACAACCCACAGATATTCTGAGCAAGTAGCCAGGTGATAACTAACAGATGTCCGAGGACCTCCTGCTCTGGGGACTTTCTTTAAGCACACACACCAAAATCATGACATCTCACACAGACATCTGAAGCTTGGAGTCGCTTTTAAAAATATTTCTATTTCTTTTATTTTTTACAGATACATGCATTTATATAACTATGTCAGTGCATGTGTAGATGTCCACAAAGGTTAGAAGAAGGTACTGGATTCCCCAGAAGATGGAGTTATAGGTGATTGCCAACAACCCAACCTAGGTCTGGAAACTGAACGCATAAGGGCTCTTAACCACTGAGCTATCTATCCCTCTAGCACCTAGAGTGCCTTAGGAAAAACTAACTAGCCAGGCTTGGCAATGCAATCTTGTTAATTCCAGCTATGTGGGAAGCTGAGGCACAAAGATAAAAACTCAAGGCCTTCCTGAGGCCACTAAATTAGTTTTGGAAAACACAGGCTCAGAGATAGATCTTGTCTTATACTAAAATGTGAGTGCTGAGGATGTAGGTCAGTTGAAGAGCCTGTGTTTAGCATATGTGAGACCCTAGGGTCAATATACCATGATATAAAAAGAAAGATGGAGAAGAGAGAGAGAGAGAGAGAGAGAGAGAGAGAGAGACCACAAAAATGCCACACTTTGTTCTTCGTGCGGACATTAGCAATCAGCCAGGTCTGCCACCCACTTTGGGTATAATGGCACATGATCTCATCTCACCTCTGTCCTCATCTTTACAGATTCATATCAGACCTGAGTTTGGAGACCCCGTGTGCCTGCTGTCTTTCCCCTCAGCCCAGCTATTTAGACCCTTTTGTTTTCCTTCAGTCCCATCTTTCCTTTCTGGGCAATCGAACTCTTTAGTCAGCACAATTCCCAGAGAGCAAATCCGGCCCTCCTTCCCGTTTTCTTTCTTCTTTTCATCTGAATCATTCTCCTCCTTTGCCTTGTTCCCCCTCGCATCCCACAGAGTTTCCTCCTCAGAAGCAGGAGAATGCCTTTATAAAGCTGAAGCGATGAGCCAGAGTCTCCTGGAATGAACTTGGATAGAACCACTTCTACAAGACACTAAATAGATGCTTGAACTTACCTTGCACTCTCATGCATGAGCTGCAGCGGTACTGAGAGCAATAACTACCAGGGAAACTTAGGAAATCATTTAAAGCCACACTAAGTCAGAATAGATTTGGGAGCTTAAAACATACTTCAGCCTCGGAAAACAAAAGATTGAATCTATGCATATAAAAAGAGTTGATATCGCTTGTTTTATGGAAGGAACATTTGTAGAGCCATTCTGCACGAAGATGGATGCTGCGGCTTGTAATAATCTGGCAACTTCCTCGTGATTCAGCGATGGTACAAGACTCCAACAGATGCTCCCATTGGAATGCAAACCTCAGACAGTGAGAAAAAGTGATTTGGGGGTGGGGAGAGGAATTATAGGAGTTACCTAGTTTAGAAGACCGATGCCTGTCAAATCATGTCTTCCCTACGCAGCTCTTTAAAGGCAGAACAAATTGTGTCCTACACAGGGTCAAATTTGAGCAGGGACTACCTCAGTCATCCCCAACCTAGAGCTGCACACAGTGGGGGCTTTTCAAACAGTCCAGGCAGGCTTCCCAACGTTGGGGCTCTGGGTCATTTGTGGTGATAAGAATCCACACAGAAGGAGTGGTATGTTCCACTTGTCCTCATCCTCCAGTACCGTGAGCGCTTTTCTCTTCTGGGGAGACAACAGCTGTCCTCACACAAACACCCATCCCCAAATCATCGACCCAGAAAGATTCCAGCAAGTTTTTTCCTCATCTGGCTCATTCAGGAAGGAAGAATTGGGGTCCATACTTGTAGGGATGTCTGTGTACACTGTCTACAGTGTATGAACACAATGTGGCTCATAACAGGCAAACAAGTGGAGTTCTATACCAGCTAATATAGAGTGCCAGGAAGGCAGAAACTGGAGATTAATATGGTGGGTGAATCCTTGCCTCACTTTCCCCTTATTGACTTAGTCTGCGCATGTCTCAAGTGCTCCTTGTTACAGATCGGTAGGATGGACTAGAGGAGAATATATTTTATTCACTACACATAATGGCACAAGTCCTTGAATATTTGTGATGTCCCACTAAAGAAGTTTTTAGGGACAAG
Source organism: Bramus lutescens (assembly GCA_001685075.1). NCBI lineage: Eukaryota > Metazoa > Chordata > Mammalia > Rodentia > Cricetidae > Bramus > Bramus lutescens. The sequence goes on along the minus strand of LOEQ01003680.1, from coordinate 42,197 downwards.
AAGTTATTGTACATTGGGAACATGTTTTTAGGATTGAATCTCCTTTTGTTCCTTGAATTATTCCTACGTCAGGAATATTTTCGTAAGGCTAAGGCAGATAATTTGCTCTTTGGAAGATCAATGTGAATGTTCATGCCAATGAAAAATTAGGAATTGATACCCAAGATGCAAATGAGAAATTAGATGTTTATTAGTGAAGGCAACATGAATGAAAACAGAAAGGGTTCATATACTTCTCCAGTGAGTGGGTGGCAGGAATAGAAAAGTCTGTTTTGTGAGGCTTCTTGTTACCAGCAGGAAGCTGTCTTGTTGGAGCCCCTCCCGCACTTGGCACCATTTTCTTTTTATTGCTGTGGCCACTGGTGTTCTGGAAGGGAGCTGGGTGGACAATATTGTTAGGGTGCTGGGATGTCCAACTTCAGCTAAAGTACCTTGCCCTGGAATGAAGCAGGCTTCTTTCTCAAATGACCTAAAATTCCGAACTGGATCAAAGTCTCATCCTACAGGGTCATTTTTAGGACTTGTGTAGTTGATCAGCCAAGAAAGAAGATGCTAGATGGAACATGATTAACATAAACATGATTATGAGGGGCAAAAATTCTGGAAAATTTGGGGTCCATAGAAAAGTGCTGAAACTTCAGGAATGCAGAGCCAAGATCCATTTTCATGTTCCTGACATCTTCAATCAGGCCATCATTTTGTTAGTTTTCTTTCCTTCCATTTTTCCTTTCTGAGGAAACTTTAAAAACTGCACATCAGCAATGTGCCTGGTGAGGAAGAGCCAATTGAGGAATTGGAAGTGTATCCAGGGCAGGAGAGATTCTGAAATATTAGTGTGCAGCAGAAGATGAGAAGGATTGCAACCCAGGATCAGGAAAGAAAAGTTTTGTGGGGACAAACAATAGAGAAACTAGCATCAGAGAGACCAGTGTTCAAGCCCCAGCAGGCCACATGTCTCAACATTTCAGAACGCCAATTCATTACAAAATGAAGATTTTAAAGGTCTCTAACATTTCCAGTGTGGGAAGCCTTGTCCATGTGCCTCACCTAGAATTCGGAGGCAGCTCCGAATTTTACTTGCCCTAGATAGGGATGCCATCCTACAGTAACAGGGCAAGCCCTACATTAAACCTGAAGGAATGCAGCCCTGGCATTCTCCAGCTGGTGAAATAACCCCAATGCCCGCACACTACAGAGTTGGTTCTGTGAGTAGGTCACTGTGAATAGGTTGGTTGGTCCACATATATAGGTAAAAGCAGTTGCCACTCAGTGTGCCAAGCTTGAAAAATATTAATCTTCTGAACTGTGAAGAGACAGCATGGTTATACAACTCTTAAAAGAAAAACATTAAATTGAGGGGGCTCGCTTACAGTTTCAGAATTTAGTCCATTATCATCATGATGGGGAGCATGGTGCTGGAGCTGAGAGTACTTCATCTTGCAGGCAACAGGAAATTGACTGACTGCCACATTGAGGGAAGCTTGAGCAAAAAGGAGATCTTAATGTCTGCCCCCAAAGTGACCACAGTGACGCACTTCCTCCAACAAGGCCACAGTTCCTAATAGTACCACTCCCTTTTGGGACCATTGTAGAGGCATTTCAATTGTATTTTAATAAATAAAAGCCTGCCTGAAGACCTGAGAGTAAAGCAGCCCTACTAGTCAGCATTACAAACCAGGTAATGGTAACACACACCTTTAATCCCAGTAGCCACAATGACATGCACCTTTAATCCCAGTACTAGCCATAATAGAAACCAGGCAGTGCATGCCTTTAATTCCAGAACTAGGGAGGATTATAAAGTGGGAGGAAACAGCTGTCAGACATAGTCTCCTTCTGTAGGCAGGATCACCATTTCAGACTGAGGTCAAGGTGACAGCCAGTGGCTGGCTGTTTGCCTTTCGGGTCTTAAGGTTGAACCTCTCCTTAAGAGAGGAAAGCTTTTGATCTTGCCCATTCTTACAGGTGTAAGATGGAATCTGAGTTGTTTTGATTTGCATTTCTCTGATGACTAAGGATGCTTTGCATTTCCTTAAGTGTCTTTTAGCCATTTTAGATTCCTCTGTTGAGAATTTTCTATTTAAGTCTGTACTCCATTTTTTTGTTGTTGTTGTTGTTGTTTTTTATTTGTTTTGTTTTTGTTGTTGTTTTTGGATTATTTGTTCTTTTGACGACCAATTTCTTGAGTTCTTTGTATATTTTGGAGATCAGACTTTTGTCTGATGTGGGGTTGGTTAAGATCTTACTTATGCTAGAGACCTTGTGGGGTGAAGGGAACACTCTTGCATTGCTGGTGGGAGTGCAAGCTGGTACAGCCCCTTTGGATATCAGTATGGCGATTTTTCAGAAAATTAGGAAACAACCTT
>LOEQ01003680.1:26339-37810 GCA_001685075.1 Bramus lutescens | reverse complement strand
AGAGAGAGAGAGAGAGAGAGAGAGAGAGAGAGAGAGAGAGAGAGAGAGATCCTGCCCTTGAGTTCAGGGGAGAATTCCTTTGGCTGATAAATCAGGAATTTTTATTCTTCCTGACATATAGCACAAAGAGAGGTGTATGCATGGGACTTGGAATCATGGAACCCCCTTGCTATGCTCCTGGCCAATGAGGTACTCATGTAAGTTGCTGTTTGGGTATTTTGAGAAAGTCTTTTATGCAGGGACACATGTAACTGACTAACATCTTCATTTTCTGCCTAACTTTCCAAGGACACAGATACAATTTCTGAAGTTACAACAGTAGTGGAAGCAAAGGCCTGAAGGACTAAGTCACTGTGTGACCGAAGTCACTTAATAGCTGAAGACAATTCTGAACTGATAATAAAGTCCTTTCTCCCTTCTTTCTTTTTCAGACATGCCAAGGCCAATTCATTCCTAAAATAATCATGCTTTCTTTTTCCTCTGCCTTGAAATGCTTTTTGCTCAGATTATCACAAGATTGGTTCCTTCCGAAAGTCAGCTATCAAGACAGAATATCACATCAGAAGGGATTCTTTGACCATACTGCCTGGGAAGTAGCCCTTCATCTGTAAATCTTTCATGTTGCGATCTTGTTGGATTTTGCCACTGCGTTTATCACAATTTGAAATGTTCTTTCTAATTTACATTTCTTGGTCACCCTTGTCACACAGTGTGACTGCTAGACCCTTATCTGTTGGTTTGTCATAGTGGCTGGAAGAATGTGTGGCTTCTAGGGGTGCTGACTTCTGGGTTGGACAGGAATGATTTCCCATAGACAATATTACCATACCCATTGTATCATAATTTAGGGAATTATTGGGTAAACATGATGATGAGTTAACTCTACAATGTTGCTTACTGCACTTTAACTTTAATGCCCTTTAATGAACTCATTATATCTTGACCTTAGCTCACCTGGTTTCTTGTGTTGTGTGGCTCCTGCCACCTTTCATTCATATGAGTTCACGGTAGTTTAACTGTTGAATAAATCTCCATTTACTGAAGGGAATTTAAAATACTTTTGTTACTTTTGTTTGATCGAGTGCCAATCTTGATTTTCCTTCCCAGCCTTATCTCATTTCATATTCCGTCCTGTGAAAATTATCCTCAGGACATTTCAAAGGCACTTGGCCTAACTTCTTGCCCTTCAAAGTGTTTTCTGAACTTCATGTCTTTTATGTTACTAAAAGGCAGAAAAATATTCTTAATTTTTTGTGGGGGGAGTTGAGGGAATCCTCATCCTTCTGTTTTAGTTTTTGGTGTGAGTAGTCTGACAGGCCAAAGTGAGACTTTCTAGAATTGCCGTCGGTATTCAGAAATACCTTCCCTTTTGGCTGACTGAATACAGCGAGCATGTGTGAGGAGTAAGGGGATATGGTTCTCCTGCTCTATGTACTTAAAGAATAAAAAGTGTTTAGAAGCAATAGAAGACTAGGCTAAGAAATAAGGTATGTATGTTCCAAACATTATTAGTTAGTTTCAAAGCTCTATCTGTCCATTTTCCCTAGTAATAATATTTTTATTTAATAAAAAATAAGAAGAAAAGAATACATTGTCTAGTCAGAGAGTGTGCCGGAGCTGTGTGACCATTAGATGTAGTTCCAGACGGAGCTCTGGTTGGAACTCCTCAAAGACCCTGACCCTCTTCTTTTCTTCCTGGGGTCCAGGGCTGGAACTCCTCTCATAGTCTTGAATCATGAAATGATGTTGCAGACAAATGCCATGAACTAGAAATAAAGTAGAATCATGGTTTCATAAGCCTCTGTACCTGATTCTCAATTGCCCATTCTAAGGTTTTTTCTGTGAGAGGATAAGCCTCTGGTGTCTTTGAAGTTTTTTTTTTTTCTATTTTAATATAGGCAAACAAAATCCCTTCTGATGCTCTTGTAGGAAGATTAAAAAAATAAAAATCCAGTGCCTCTGCTACATTCCAGGCCTACTGAATCAGAAATTCTAGGCACGAAAGCCAGGGGCAACAAATGTTTGGAGCCACATCTGTGATTCCCCTGGGGGGCTTAGGCTGAGAACCACTGCATTAGGCCAGCAGGTCTCTGTGTAGTATGTTCCAGAGTCTCAGGCAAATGCTGTGATACTTGTTAACAGTCTGGACTTTCGGGCCTCATGCCCAGAATTTTTAGATTTTCAGACCTGAAGGCAGGTGATTTCCGTGCAGATGGTCCAGGATCACATCAGAGAAATACTGCTTTAGGCAACAGGGAATCTCTGGAAGTCTTAAAGCACAGAGGTAGCAAGATCAGAAGAACATTTAAGGGGGATTACTTGGCAGCCAGGGACTAAACTGAAGACAAGAGGTGAGGGACTGAAGGCAGGCAGCCCAGCTGGAGGCAGAAAGAAGGAGATGTCCTGGGTAGATATGTCTCTGAGCTCAGGATGGTTACTGATTTGTTGAAAACAAGAGGCTCAACACACACTGAAAACAATAAAATACTATGGGAGGTTGTCGGTGAGGGTAACATCAAGGTAGCCATAATGATCGAAGAACTTACTAGGCTGTAGCTCTTTCTAACCTGTGATCTTAATGTCCATTCATAGCTTAATACGTGTCTGTGGCTGAGAATGTGGGCTTTTGGTTGATCTGATTGTATCTATGGTCTTCCATCATTCAGAACCATCTGTTTGTAAAACAATTTAAAGGCTTGGATGCTTTACCCAACAAGATCCGATCTCATAAATAAACAACTACATTTTTCATGAGGTTTACTATGTATGTGCATATGTACATATGTATGTATGTATGTTATGTATTGTGGAGGCTGGGGAGATGAATAAGTCAATAAAAATGAGGGACCAAGTTCAAACCCCAGAACTCATGATAATAAAGAGCTGTGTAGAGTGGTACAACATTATAATTACAATGTTGGGGAAGTATTTGCTAGGGTGGGGATCCTGGGGCTTGATGGACAGGGAGTCCTGCCAAATCAGCCAGCTCCAAGCTTAGTGAGGAACATTATCTTTCTAAAAGTAAGGTGGAGAGCAATTGAGGCAGACATCCGATGTCAACCCCTCATCTTGACATATGTGCACATACACACTCTTATCTTCCAAAGTAGAGAAATAAATAAATAACCAGGCAATCGAGTTGCCACTACGGCCACGCCACGCCATGTCCTGGCATCTCCCTAGCCTGCAGCACAGGCACGCTCTTAAGTACTCAAGGTTTAGAGCACAATTCTAAAAAGGCAGCTCAGCACCTAGTGATTATTCACTACCCAAGATGAAGCCACAAGCCAAGTTTTGTGCAATGACCTAAATTAAATGGTACCTTAACCATAACTCTAAAACACACATTGACCACTGACTTGCTATAATAATGAAGGAGTAAGCCCCAGGAATGCTTCCTTGTCATGTTCCTCAAATCAGTGTATTAGTAAAAAAATTATGACACAGAAATAAAGTAAGTCAACTCTGGCCAAAGTAGTGCACAATGATTAATCTCTCCATACTTAAATAAAGTCAAGATAAGAATTCAAGAATCAATTTTAAAATACCTGTAAACTTAATAAAACTATAAGACACAGCACCACTGAACTTGCCACTCAGGATACAGACATGAAAGATGAAAGAAGCGTGACCTTCTTCTCTAGTACTTCATTATTTAAATAATAAATATTTAAATAGAAGTGACAGTAGATCTTCTAAAGTTCATTTTAGATGCAATTTTCTCAGCATTTATTAAGAAAACCCTAAGAAGGTGAAAGCTATTGGATCTGTTAAAAAAGTAAGAAGGGGAAACTTCACAGGCAATAGGAGATCACTTTTTGGGAGTCCATATCACATTGGGTTTAGTTGCTAATAATGGTCTCTTATAAGCAGGATGCAGTGGTGCAGGACTGTAATTCTGGAACTTGGGAGGCTGAGGCAGGAAGATAGAAAGTTTGAAGGAGGCCTGAGACTTGTAGAGCAGCCATAGTAACAAACAAACTAACTAAGCAAGCACTCTTTTCACACTGCTGAGTCTCACTTGCTGGGGATGATGCTTATGGCGCTTAAGTAGCAATATTAGCATGATTAAGGGACCACTGCTTGCTCATCCTCCCATGCAAACTGGGGAGGGAGAGTGAGTGATGCCTTACATACCATTGGGTGGTCTCTTTCCTACTCTCTTGTGTTTGGGTTCTTGGTTTACCTTCGTGTACCTACAGCTAAATTGAGTGAAACAAGCTGCTAGCCATGTTGGGGACTTAGAACATATCCATTTCATTCTGTTGTCCCAAATTCCAACTCTAAGAGAAACTACAGCTGTGCAAATATAAAACATTTGGTCTTGGGCTGTTGTTTTGTGAAAGTGGAGGGCATGTAGAAAGTTCTGGGCAAAACTCTACCTTCACTGTCCTTTTCCCATTTAGACAAAACAGGATCAAGAATGTTTGTGGTGTGTTGAATTATGTCATCTCCAACTTGAATGCTTCAGAATGTGACCTGTCTGCAGAAATCATGTCCTGCAGGCATGAGCTAGAGTAAGACCACACTGGACTTCTAATTAGGGTGGACTCCTAATAAATAAGTTGGGTCTCCTTGAAAAATGGGCAAATTTAGATGCAGACATACTCACAGGGAAATGCCAAGTGAAGGTGAAGGCTGAGATGCTTCAACAAGCCAAAGAGCATCAAAGACTGTTAGCAAACCCCTGGAAGCCAAGAGGGAGGTGGGGGAGAGTTCCTCATAGTCAACTTTGCTCAGCTATGCGACTTGGCCTTCTCAGCTTCATAGGCCCGAGTCAACTGCTGTTTGAGTCACCTAGCCTGTGTCATTTTTAGATTATGACTCTTGGCATTAGATTCAGAATTGTGATTCCATCATCATCTTACTGAGTACCATATCTGTAACTTGTCTTTCACTATTAGGCCAGTGAGAGTGAAGTTCTTTTTAAGGAAAACACTCATATATAGGAAGATAAGATGAAGGTTGGACTGGATGTCCTGGCATGCTTGCCAACCACAGGTCTGTTTGCTAACAGTTGAGGCTGCCATTGCCCAGCCAGTATATCCTCCATCATGAAAGAAAGCTGTGGGAACTGCATCCATGGTCACCTAGCTCCTCATCAATCTCCCACCCCACATAACTGCTGCTGTCTCAACCAGAGTGTCCAAAGGGACACTATGAATCAACCACTGTTCTCATCCTTCTCTCTCACACACCTCAACTTCTGAACACACAGAACAAAAGAATGAAACAGAATCAGCTAGAAGTGGGATCAGGAAATACAGAATTAAAAAAAATCAGAATATAAACCAAACAAAACTGAAACACACTGGGGAGGGGAGGAGAAAGAAAAAACACTGGCCTCGCTAGTTGGGAAAACATTGCTGGAGGAAAAAACCCCAGACCCTGCAGTTTTGGCTCCCTATGATACTCAGCACATTCCAGCAGAAGGCCATCAGAGAATTAGCACGTTTTTGTGACTGGAGTTATTCCCCAACATTATTTTTAGGTTTTCATCACTGAACCTTCTGTATGGTGCTTATGATGTTCATAGTTCAGTTCCACAAACAAACACCCTTGTGATTCTACATTAACTAATACAGAATGCTGCAATAATGAAGACAGGGGGCTGAGAAGTCAATCAGTTCAGCCCTGTCATTTAGGTGTACAAGAAATGGTCAATGTCATGTAGACCATAAAGAACCAAGTTAAAGATTCTGTAAGCATTCTATGACTTGTGAATGATATAAACTGATTTACATAAAGAAAATAATTCTGACTTTCAACCATTCACATCTCCATATTATTTGCAAAGTATTCAAGAATAGGACATTAGATGGCTCTCTAGGGGCATTTTCATTATAGAAAATACCTCAGATGATAATGTAAGAAAGAAAGGCAAACAAAATTTATTCCAGCTAAAGCATTTATTTGAAAAGTATTTGATGGATTAATATAAAAATTTAAATGAGTCTTTCTTGGCAATCTGAGTTTTCAGTGTTTTCATAGATATAAAAATACTGACCTGAATGCAATGACAGCCCTCACTATGTGACAGCCGGTTTCTTCACAACACCATGAGATTTCATCCTATTACATATTGGCTTTATTTGTCTTAAAACAATCCTTCTGCCCAGGGTCACACTACTTGTGAATAGCAGTGCTGACAGTCTGGCCACACTGAGAAGCAGTCTTCTCACTGACTTCCACGTGTGTCTTTAGTAAGCCGTGGATGAAGGTAGGACTTCAACCAGGTCTAATTTACTTTAGAATCAGTGCTTTTTCTAATCTTGCCTCTCACAATATCCTCTTTACACCTGTTTATAGGATCTGCCCTGCTCCATTCTTTGACTCTCCAAGAGCCGTTAAGATGAGTTATAGGTGCGAGGAGGTCTCAGACCAACAGAGACACCCTAGAAGCAATGCTGGGGACACGATCCCCACCATAAGTGCTCTAGTCACAGAAAGCCCTGGAGCTTTCTCGAGGATGTTGGCTCCCTGGGTACCCCCTTTTTGTCTTTCCAAGAAAGGGTTGTTGCTGTTGTTGGTTTCAGCACTAGAACAGAAGAAAGAGACTGGGTTTTAGCCCCAGAGCAGCCTCTGATGGGGACATGCCACCATACAGGCTGGACACATGATTCTTTCTCTGTCTACTGAGTCCACATACTCCTCTCAACCACCTGAGATCAAGCATGAAAACAAACTGTTAGATAAAGAACTGGGTGAGGTTCAGAGCATGAATTCCACAAAAGTCTCAGAAGATATTACAAAATCTGTCCCACTCCCAAATCTCCATATACACTGTGGTAAGTTGCATCCAATGTCCCTTTACTCTACCTAAATATAAACTGCCAAAGAGCACCAAGAATTCTTTGAAGGTGTCTCTGAAGTCATTTTGGAAAGGAATCCCAATGAGACAGAGTCTAGATTGTTGCCTTCCATACCAAACAGGGTATAGCAATGCTATTTTGACCTGCCTAATAAATCAGTTTTCTATGTCTTGTGTGTAAAGAAGTTTGTGAACCATTTTTAATATTGATCTTTAAGCATTCCACCCCCATCTCCCCAGGTGTGCCATCTAGAAAAGGATCTGGGTTGTAAAGACAGAGTAGTTTGATGCCCCTGTCAGAGAAGACTTTGCAGTCACCCATCTAAGGTCAATTCTGAAGAACCTTGTTCTTTGAAAGCAAAGGACTTGCTGGACCAGCTGCTGACCCAAACACAGCATGAGATAATGTGGATCACGTTGGGAAATGACTTTGCTACCCAGAGCTAGGCAGCAAGAACACTGTCATCCCCAGAAGGCTTCAGTTAGTCAGAGATGAGAGTCATAACGTGATTGTGGCGTCATTTGCAATTACTTTTGTCATTTTGTCTTCCAATCTTGCTTCACTTTAATTTTCCCTGTTTCCTTTTAATTGTGCCTCCTTCCTTCCTCCTCCCAAATTGGGCTCATGGACCAGGAAGAGGTAGTCTGTGCCATAAGAGTTCAGTTATTCTCCGAAGTTCTGCCTTAATTGTCTCTGTGTTCCTACCAATAACAACACATTAATGCTGTGATGACAGTTGTTGCACAGGCATTTTGACAAAGGCAAAGAGCAAATTTTGTTTTTCTTTGTTTCCTACAGTGTATACTGCTTTATCATAAGCTATATGAGTAGAAAAGAATGATGTCAACAAATAAATCCAGTGTTAATCATTCTGGTGGTGGCAGCATTTTTAAAGAAAACTTACTGAGGTATCCTCAAATTAACTTATTTTAAGTGGGAAGCTCAGTGAAGTTTAGTAAAGACACAAAGGTCTACAAGTGCCACCATTGTCCAATCTTAAAACATTTCTATTATACTCAAAAGAGGCACTCTCTATTCCCACCAGTCTCAGGTAACCACTAATTTACTTTCTGTCTCTATAGATAGGTTCCCCCCACCCCGAGGAAAAGACACCTAATATAAATAAAATCATGGAATGTGGAATATCTTATGACTTCTTTTAGATGGCTTATTCTTTTTAAAATTCACCCATATTTTTGCAATAATAAAAAAAATCCCTTTGTATAACACTTTACTTAGAGAAAAGAGTAGGGCTTCAGAGGAAAGGAAATGTGGAATTCAATCAACTCCGTGGCAAATTTTAGCTGAGTCTTTGAAGAACTAACTACCCAGTATCTCTGAGCCATAGTTGCAGAGCAGGAATAGCAATCCTCCTCTCAGACGACAGGTACTAGACACTCAATAAACTCGGTCTTTCTACTTTGCCCAGCAATCTCTGTACTTCTTACCCCCTGCTTCAAACTGTGAAGTGAATCTTACGGCCTTCCTGCCAGTCTTCACATCAAGCTTGGAATGAAAGCCACATAATAAAGCAGTCTCAGAAACAGAATTCCACCAAAGGGAATCACGTCCTTCATTAGTAGAGCCCAGATGGTAAGTAACTTAAGGGGTTTCCTCCAATTATATAGCTGTCACTTCTTATAAAGAATGTTAAATTGTATTTAATTTTTTTAAAGGGGAATGTGTTAAATTCTATGCTAGGCTACTGTGGAATTTTATGTTTTTAGAGATCTAAGAACACCCTTGTTCCCCACCAATTCTTATAAAACTGCCTCCATTAGCATCATCTCCAGATTAACAGATAAGTAAGCAGTGAAGTGTTGTTAGGCTCAGAGTAAATCCAAGACACTTTGCATCCTCAATTCTCAACATTTACCCAGTGTATTCAGACTCTTACCTAAGTGATTCGGAGAACAAACTCAGTTCACAAGTACAGCAAACTCAACTGACAGCTCTTGCCCACTCCCCAGCTGCCCTCTCTGATTGGAATATGTTCTCATTTTGAGTTCCGATTAGAAGGGGCTCTGGATATGACTTTAGCTTGAATTTATCTCCATAAATGCTCACTTTCAGCGATCAGCATCAAGCTCCTGTCCAAACCTACTCTCCTTCCCAGTCAGTGTTTTCTGCTCTTCCATTGATCATCACTCTATGTCACTCTCCCCACGCTGTTGTTTCTTGGTGTTTGTCAGAGCAATATCCTGAAACACCCCCTTCCCCATTACTGCCCAGGTTTACTGACCATTAAATACAGTTCAATAGAAAAAGATAAAGTTTCTCCACATTACTCCTCAATAAAATAGGTTTGCATGATATTTTGTGTATCCTTCTCTTCAAGAAAATGAGGAAACTTATCTTTTCTATGAAATAAAATTCCTATTGTCAAACACAAATGAGTTGTTTTAAAAAGTGACATGATTTTCTCAACTTCATATGCCAGTAATGTTATTGTATATTGTCAGCACTGAAGTTGAAAAGCGGGACATTAATTCTTGTTTCCTAAGAGATCGGTCTGCAGCATCACCAGGTGAGCAGACACATCTACACTTATATTATGATAAAGCCACGTTCAGAAAATAAAACCTGCATCCTGCATGAAGGCTACATTAGGACACAATCAAGCACTTACAGCATCTCTGCAAGAATTCCCACAATGCCTATGGGCGTACCTAGTTTGACAACAACAATTCTTGGCAAATCGTTGGTTCTTTCCCGAAACTGAGGTCCAGATGGAGTAGATTGGATCCCAGAAAATGAGTTTTTATTTACTCTATTAGCATCTTCCATGAATTTGAGAATTCATAAATATGATAAAAAAAAACAAATAAAAATGGGGGGCAGGGATAAACCTAGCTAATGTTTGCTCAGATTTGTCAATATCCCCAATGTGCAGAAAAAAAAAAAACAAAGAAACAGCAGCAGCAACAACAGAACAACCTTCACTTGGGTCAAAACTTCCTTTCACATCTAGTTAAAGAATGTACTTTTCACCCAAGATTTTATTTTACCCACTTCAAGCAGCACCATAGGAATGTATCACCTGACATAAATAGCTTACTAAATCTAAGATTTAGCAAAGATATTCTCTCTCCAGTGTAGACCTTTCGTCTAGCAGAAGATTGCAAAAAATCATCTTCAAACAGAATAATGTAACTTTAAGGGGCACATATTCCCCTCACCAAAACTCTAAGTTCCCAATTCCAGCTAATTAACTGAAAGTTAACTTCTTAAAAGTCAGTTTGTGACCAAACCTCACATGTACATGCATTTGTGTTTGTCTGTTTGTCTTTCTGTCTATCATCCCAATAACACAGCTTTCTTATTAAGAACTCACTCATCCCGGGATGATTGGTTAAAATCAGATTTGCTTTGTAGAGATCATTCTGAGGTTCCAGTCACCACAGAATCCTGCCAGTGTCCATGCATCATGTACACGAATTATCAGATAAAGTCAATAGTCTCCTACCCTGAGATGGCAGCCAGCTTTTGGTGTGCTTGACGGGCCATTTCACAGCCTTTGGTTCTTGTCTTGTGCATTTCCGCCCGTAGTGAGGGGCAACTGACTGAGACGTCCCCGATAGAAATGACCAACTCTCGGTACAGGGCCACTTGTGTGTTGAACTCTTGGACAAGCTGGAAAACAAGCCAATTTCTTTCACTAAACATTCACTTATCATCAGACCTTAACTATTTTTGCGTTCATAAACGGAGATTTCACTGACCTCTGTCTGGGCTGGCACCCCAAATCTGTGACTAAGGAACCCCGTAAAAGCTTAAGGCACAAGAGTGGCAAGTCTCTTTATCCAAAACCAATGTTTGTCTTCCCTCAGCAAGCTAGCCATTGAAGCTCCATTTGCGGTCCCAATTACCCCCACTTTCAGACTCTTTCTGAAGAGCAAGAACATCTTTGGAAAGCTATCAAGCCACTCCCAGGCCACTGGAGAATGATGGTGGGGGCTGTGAAATAGATACTCTCTCCGCTACTGCTAGGACATGGATTTGAAGTGGCACAGGGGGAAAAAATAGGACACAACAAGCAAACCTTCCATCTCCAGCCGGACCCTGACAGAAACACTGGCCATGTCCTGTCCTCTGCGCTGGGACCTTTCATCGCCTCTGCAGCGCTCCTGCGCTCTGTTTGGGTTTGTTTGTTACTGTGTCAGCACACAGCCGCACCCCCACCCTCTTTCCCTGGCGACCAGCCTGTTCACCCCTTTCGCTTCTACCATTCTTACAAGCATAGAGGCATCACCTTTAGCCTCTGACTCCCAGGATCCAGACCCATGACTCTTGTCTTGGCAGGGCCATTTCGACCTGGGTGTCACCCCGCATCTGGGGGAGTGCAGATTTAAAAATAGTACATCATTCACGTGATCGGCATGGAGAGGCTGAGGGTGGGGAGTGGCTGGCACTCAAGCAAACGATTAAGACACACGACTCCCACAACCCCCCTTAAAAAAAAAGGAAAAAGGCGCAGTTTTCACCCACCATCTTGCAGTCGTCCAGGGCTCGTTGGGTTTTTTGGGCGCTTTCGGAGCCGCTGCCCCTGCGCTCCCAATCCCCGCTCTGCAGCGGAGGCTTGCTGATCTGGAAGATCGAGGAGCGGGTGGACCGACTGGGGCGCTTTTTGCGCCCATTCGGTGCAGAACTCATGCATAC